>QOCX01000250.1:50790-77803 GCA_005959815.1 Sarcophaga bullata
TTATAAGAAGACAGTAGAATGTTAAAAACTAGACAAAGTTCGTCCATGGCAGTGATATTGAAAACTGTGAATCAGGCTTATCCCTGTCTACAGTCAAATAGATTTTAAATAGATTTGTACGCGTACATGACACTGACATCAGCCAATATTCTATAAAAACTGCACAGTTCTAATGAAAAAGGAGCAGAACAAGTTAAAACAAAGCAAGGGGGGGGGGGGGGTAAACAAATACGCAACTGCGAATAAAGGTCTTTAGAAACAACTGTAAGATAAACGACACAGCAGTGGGTTCTTTTTGTATATAAATGATTACGGGTCCAATTTTAAATACCCTTCATTGGCTTATAAGATGACAACAAATTTATTTGTGATATTTAATCTTCGGCTCATTGTAATGAAAAAAAAAATATTGAATGGAAATCATATAAAGCTCATTACCAATTAAATATGCCGGCAAGTTTAAACGCAATTATTTAAAAATTTAATTTTAAATTCCTTCGAATTCAATAAAATTTAAGATTTTCCAATCAAAGTTACAAGCCAACTGACATGTGTAATCTTTTCTTCAATACAAGCGTAGATTTCGTAAAATAACACCGTGTGAGAGAGTAAAAAAAAATTGAGAAAATCCCTGCATTAAACCTTATGACACAACTTTTCCGTGAGCAAACATCAAACACGGTTAGGCAGTTTGTAAAAGAATGCATTTTTGAAAATATTTTGTTTATTACATGCTTAACGAAGTAGTATCAGATGGGAGGCCACGGTTCAATCTCCAGCTGAGACATCTCTAACAAAATGAAATGTGAAAAAATATTTCTTAGGCGACTTCCATCTCAGCAGATTTCTGGAAAAAACTCTGAGTATCAAATAAAATGCCATGAAAAAGTTTTCTCAAAACTCTGTCGTTTGGAGTGAACTTTAAACTGTAAACTGTACTCCAGTGATGTATAATATTTACACAGAGAACAAATGATAGCTACGTTAAGTTTATAAGGATCAGTAAACCACCTACACCTTGCAAGAGATAGGCATGGACAAAGAAAGTGAATAACAAATTCCTCTTGTTCAGCAGATCTACCGCCACTGCAGAAGTCGTTAGATGAGAACTGCAGTCTCTCCGCGTATATTCCCATAACGCAAAGTCCTGTCAGCATGTCCACTGTGATCGAGATGGCATTATGATCAAGTCCAAATAGCTGGAAGGTGCGCTTTCTATCCACCAAGGGTCAAGTGAGTCTGACAATAAAGCTGAATTCCTTACTGACCCAGAATAGGTTGGCGTACCGAAAGAATTTTCGCCCATGAGGCAATTTAACAAAGGTACGTAGAATACCTAAATAGATTGACGAAGGTTTCGCAAGGAAACTTCGTCTACACTACAGTTTGCCGGAATGTGACTGTGCCCAGGTAACCCGTATAAGTGGGATATTAAAGCGCCAAGAGATAACGTCAAGACATCGGCGATACTCCCTCTGGCGAGCTCGTCGGCCATGCAGTTTCCCAGAATATAACTGTGCCTAGGAACCCAGACAAGTGAAACTCTAAAGCGCCCAGAGACAACATCGAAACATTGGTGACAGTCCCTAACAAGCATTAAGTTAATTATAACGCTCGTTAGAAAGCTTATAGCTGCCTGGCTATCAGAGAAGATTGAGATGCGGATGCAAGCAACAATTACATGAAAAAAAATGTTTCTTTGTTTTCCATCTTTACGCAATTCAGAAAACTTTTCGCCCTTTATAGATTTCATTTGTTTAAATAAGTACTTACATACACACACACACAGACACACACACACACACACACAATCTATTCAACTATTCACTTCGCCCTTAAATTGCTGTAAAACTGTGTTGAGGTATTTACAAGACTAGATCAAGGCAAAAAAAAAATATAATCACGGCGTATAGTAGATGGTACAGAAAAGAAAGAAGGAAGGAACAAAAAAAATACAAAAAAAAACAAAAACAAAAAATCAAAGTTACTTGTTTATTTAAGGTCGAAAGGGAGGTAAATACCTAAAGAAACGTTTAAGGAATTCATAAGATTATGCTGAGGATTTAGTTTGTGTTTATCATCATCTTGTTCTTTTATTAGGATTTGCTTAGCTTGTTGAATAACTTTCTGTTCTTTTTTCTTTTTTTTTTCTTTCATTTGTTGTTGTTGTTGTTGTTGTTATTATAGCATAACATTAAAGTTCATCAATATATTGATCCAGTAGACTAGAGCCTTTGGGACATGCCTTAAATAATTCAATGCAATCAGCACCATGACGACCAGCTTGTAAGGCCATGCGATATGAATTATCTAAATTCTCTTTACCGGGTCTGTTTAATTAAATGAGAAACAAAACAAAAACAAAAACAACATTATAATTACCATTGTTAATATAATACACATACATACATACGAGTACATACATATTTAGTTATTATTGGTAAATAGTATTGGCTTGGGTACTTACGTTAAGACGACATTCAAAATTTTCGCAAATACATCGACATGCTCATGTATTTGTGCATTTTCACATATTGCCCTTAGCATACACTGATGGCCATCATTGCTATTACGTGACATGTATTTCTCTAGCACCATATAGACAAACTCTCTGGATTCATCCTGTTCATAGTATCCGTAACGTTCAAATCTTGTTTTCATTTGATTAAGCGAACGAGCAAACGTATCCTCCCATTTGTCCCATGGATATGTTGGCTCTGGTGGTATTTTATAGTGGCCACCTTGCAGATTGAATGAACAGACCAATGAACGAAATGCTATGGGATCAGCTAAACGCACTGGCATCGATGGGCCTATGGATAACTTATGGAAAACATACGGAAAATTAAATTAAAACTGATCTGTTTTTCAAGATTAGAATGCGTATGAAATTTGTATGAGACTGCAGATTAATTTATGCATTTCTGATTCAAAATTAAGAACGTTTTAAAGTAACATGAGAAAATAAATAAAAAAAATTATTTAAATTAAGCAAAAATGATTAAAAATATTCATGAAATGATATTGAATGATGGTCGAATGCTGCACGGGATATTCATCGCATACTGATCGTAAATACCGAAATGAGAAAGCTGCCCGCTTTGGTTTACAGAGAAACAAAAAACGTAAACGTAAAGACGTTGTAAAACGTAAGGCAAATGACAGAACCGAGTTCCCTCGAAAGAAGAGATTTAGGTCTACCATTTTACATCAAAGGTAAGGGGGCAGTCAAACCCGTGGGCTAAATAGCGATGCTCCAAGCAAGATGAAAACAATACCATCTGCAGCTAGGGTTCTGACGTCTTCTTCTTCGGCTGTGCTTTTTATTTACTTACTCTCTTAACTACTTAATTAACAATTACAACCCTTTAGACATGATTATAACCTAGCTTCTCACATCACTCATGGTGCGTATGTTAATTTTTTTAAGAAACTTTTCATGGCAATTTAATTTACTCTCACAGCTATTGCCGAAGGAAAGTTGCCAAAAGAAATTTGTTTTCATATTTCGTTTTGTACAAGCTATCTGACCAAAAGTTGAACCACGTTCAAAAGTATAATAAGCTAACACACTACCTACTAGACTATGGCGGTGTAATATAGAACTTCATGTTTTCCATTTAAAATTAAATTGGTTCACAAAGGTACATCGCGAGGTCATACAATCGAGACTGCAAGCAATTTTTTTTTTAAACAGACACACGAATTTGTTAAATATCAACATACAAAGGTCTTATGCTAGGCTTAGTAGGAATCGAACTTACAACTCTCATACTAATAGACTAGCATACTAGCCTTCTAGGGCCCTCAAGTTTAAGTAGGTAGATAGGTAGATAGAAGTTTTACACTCAATCATACTATGTAACTGATATAGCAGGATATTCTGACTTTCAAGGTAACGAGATGAGACTACTATTAGCAGTCTTCAGTGTAATCCGCAGAAGGAGATCCATTAGAAAATGATAATATGATACAAATGCCTGGCCTGTAACCTATGCCTCTTTGGAGCCATAGCAAGCAATAGGTTACAGCAGATCGGGAGGCCAATAACTGAAAACATTAGATTACCAAGCAATGTGAATGAGATAAAGCGAAGCGAATATTTGGTTGCAGATGGTACAGTTGCGCATCTGCTATGACATTAAGATACGTAATCTGAAACAGGAATTAATTGAGTACCAAGTAAAAGTATTAAATGAGTATAAAGGCCTTCAAGTGCATACTCTAATGGAGGATCTAACCTTAATTTTAATTTTTTATAACTACATGATATCATGTATCTTAACGCTTAAGCTTATTGCTAATTCGGCGATTATGTAAACAAACCAAATGGTCGTATTTGGTAGTCGTAGCACCCTGCTCTAGAAGTGTCAAATTTACACCAAATGCACCCATTAAAAGTGATTTTTTTTTGTGCGGCTTATGGGGCGGAAGCCCATATTTCTTTGAAATTTAGGACAGCGCAACCATTACGGTCTATGAAGATACCAATCGCACCATTAGAACCGAATTTTTTGTACCCGCTCTTCATGGCATTGACATGAACGATGTTTGTTTTCAATCAGGATGGTGCAACTTGCCGCACATCTCATGCCAGGATCGAGATGTTGCATCAATCGTTTAATGGCCGTTCTATTAGCCGAAATGGTGATGTCAATTGGCTGCCAAGGAGCTACGATTAGACACCGTTGGACTATTTTCTGTGGGATGTCGTTAACGAAAAGTGTTATATCGATAAACCAGAGACAATTGAGTATTTGAATAGTCATGATGCCATTGCCGAGATACGACTCCATACATTAGAAAAAGTACACGATAATTGCTCCGATATAATAAGGTACTATGAGACCAGCAGCGGCTGCCATATGAATGCAATAATGTTCCATTTCTAAGCCGAACAATTGAACTTCCGTTTCAAACCGTTTAAATTGATCGCACTTTATATTTGAAAACCAATATTTGTCAAGTTGTGACTGAAACACCAACCGGTTTGTACGAAACAGTGTTTGAAAAGCATCTCAAAAGGAGCGACTATTGCAACCAAATACAGAAGAGATCATTCAAGTGATTAAAGTATTATAATGAAACAAACTTTCCAAGCTGGGAGTTTAGTTTTCTTTGACGAATAAATACGTCAAGCGCTCTTAATGGTTTTATTTCATCAAAATTTATTAAAATATTGCTCTCCATCAAGTTATTTGAAATTAGCGCATGAAGAACATAAATTTTCATTGTGAACATTTTAGCAAATAACGCCAGATGTGTCACAGTTGGTACAATTTTCATTTCATAATATTCGTTTTAGGCATTCATTCTATTCATTACATCCATGATTAACATTATTATCATTCATTATCATG
This sequence comes from Sarcophaga bullata, assembly GCA_005959815.1. Classification (NCBI taxonomy): domain Eukaryota; kingdom Metazoa; phylum Arthropoda; class Insecta; order Diptera; family Sarcophagidae; genus Sarcophaga; species Sarcophaga bullata. The sequence goes on from QOCX01000250.1 coordinate 56,151, forward strand.
CGTCAAATTTCATTCACTTCCTTATTATACTTTTTTTTTAAGTTTTTTCTTTTGTTAATCATAATAAAAATCCATTTTATTGATAATCTTGTTTCAATTATTAATAAATTTATGTACGTGTGATGATTACTTCTGTTATTATTAACATGAGTTAATAACTTTATCGTTTACCTTCAATGTACCGCCATTTGTGAAAATTAAACCGCGCCGCTGACGATGTATTCGAAACTGAGTCAAATTAACACTTGACGTACCAACATAACCGCCAGCAATGAGACTGAATTGTTCAAATGTCAGCAACATTAATAACACGACCAACAATATTGAATTGAATACGAAATTGTTCATTATGTCAGATACACACACACACACACATATATATATATATATACTCTTTTAAACATTCACTTACGCACACTAACAAAAATGTGAAAATCAAAAAAAAAGTATGATAAAATACTTCAATTAATTGATAAAAAAAAAAAAATCATCAACTAATGTTTGAAATGAATGCTGAAACTGAAGCTGAAGCTGAAGCTGAAGCTGATGTTGATGTTGTTGTTGTTGTTGTTGACGTTACGGCTAAAAAATGGCGTTGACGTTTATTTCTTTTCACCCAAAAATTGTTTTTAGCTGTTCAGTGCCAGTTGAGTAAAATATTCTTGGCTTGAATTCCTTTTGACACGGTGTGTGTTGAAAGTTATGAAGCGTAAAATGTAGTGCGTCGAGAACATGAGCACACGAACGATTTAACAAGACTGGATTGAGTTGTCAAATACCGTTGATGACAACTATCAATAGAATCTCAATTTGAAATCATTAGAATGAGAATGAGAATGTTTGTTTGTTTATTTGCTTTTCTATTTATCCATCTAATCTAATTAGAATTATTTTACTGAGATTATGGTAAAATGCGTGCTTGCATTTAAAATAACTGTGCGTAGCCAAAAAAAAAAAAAAAAGAGAGAATTAGAGTTGGGCATAATGGGCTATGCAGTATCCTACTAGTTTGCATTAATTTTAAGGCACGCTATGTTGGACTTGAGATAAATATCAAGAAAACCAAAGACACGCTACGCTGGCGCCAACAATGCTACAAGGCCAGTCAAAGACGTAATCAAAGGTGTTAATACAGCGGCGGACGACTACAGGCAATATGGAGAAGCTTACAAATATCTAGACGAACCAAGCTCTGTATACTCAGCGCATGTGTAAAACCGACCTTGTTGTACGAAAGAGCAACACCATCACGTAAAAACTACAGGGGCATTCATCAGAATCCTGTGCAAAATTCTGTAGCCTAATAACATCAGCAAACATGGATCGCTGGTACAATAGGCAGATAAAACATAGGAAACGGAGATGAATCGGACAAACTCTCAGAAAGAATATTGACGGTATAACAAGAATGATACTTGAGTGACTCAAGAGGCCGCGTTCAGCCAAGGAACAACCAAGGAACAACTAATGGTCTAAGATCTCGAACATTGCAACCTTATTTGGATAAGTCAAACGGATACGATGGAAAAGCTTTATGGAAGCCAAAGGGTGGCCAGAAAATATTTTATAACGTAACAGGATATCAAGCAAATCGCTGTAGATAGCGATCTGGCTTATTAGACATGAGACCACTGTTCAAACTGCAGGCCAGACATCTCCAGCAAAACGAAATATGAAACAAATATTTCTTTGGCGACTTCCTCTTAGCAGATTTCTAACAGAAACTGTGAAAGTAAATAAAATTTCTAGAAAAAGTTTCTCAAAAATCAGTCTTTCACAGTCTACAGTAAACAATAGGTTCCGCTACTCATGGTTAAAACTAACACACGCAATATAAGGGGTAAGAGAAGCTAGGTTGTAATCCTGAATAAGGGATTGAAATGATCAATATTGTATGTATGTACCTTACAGACTAGGTACGTATAGTAAGACGGAACGAATAGTTCGTATAAAAGAAATTGAGCCGACTATCTTGGATACATTTTCTAATCAAAGTCAATACTTATGAATTTGACAGCCACAGGACAACCAAATTAAATGAATACTTAGATGTCACAGACCTTAGCACAAACACATTATACCCAATTAGAACAGTGTAGCGTATAAGAATCTTAATTGATGTTGAACATTTCTGTACGCATTATTTAAAGTGTTCATTAACACCATAATTATAGGAAAATTAAGACATGAAATTCAAATGAAATTGTTTAGTCTTTTCGAAACTAATAGGCCATCTAATCAAAATAAAGATATTTTTATGCTTCAATGAAATCTAATGTTTTTTTTTTTAATATTTGTTCTCTTGGGTTTATTTAATTTATTATAATAGATTTGTAAATATCCATACTCAATCGATTAGGAATTACATGAAGTCTCAGGTTAAATAAAAATAGGTAGTGTTTTCCTCCACAAAACAAACAAAATGTTTAAAATATTATGGTAAGAAAAAGAAAAAACACAACATGTGGCAATAACGTATGTAGCCAAATATTTGTCAAATGGCCACCATGATTCTGATGATCAGGCCGTTACTCTAGTTTCCATTAAATTTTCTTTTCTTTGCATTTTTAATAGAGATGTGGCTACATTTCACATATAACGCATTAGTTCTTGGATTTTAGTTCAAGAATAGTTTCTCGTTTATTCACATATGCTCGAGAGTTCACATAACGTCTAAGGAAAAAAATTACCCGGCATTTAATCGAATAATATAGGTGGAATTTTTTAAGATAATTTGTTCTGGAAAATTTTGCCGTAATTGATACGATAACAGCGTGGCAGCTAACACCATATTACTGTAACGACCTCATCTATAAAGGTCTAAGCCCAATTACACTACCCGATCAAAATCTGTTACAAGCAGCTGCCTGCTGTGGAATGTTTCTCGTGGATTGCATGAGGATTTTAAGTCAGTTTGTTGGAACAGCAATTTAACGAAAAATATTACTTTTTTGAAATCTTGTCACTGACCTCACTTTTCTCGATTACCTATTGAACAAACTCGCAAAGCTTTCTATGCTGGTTTAAACTCCTGTGTAAGCTACTCAATTATACTCAATTCGGTGAAGGTATTTTACAAAAATTCGCCATGTAGTGCTTCGTGAAATTTTAAGTTGTTGTTCTTAAGTCCACAGCTGTCAGATCTTCAACACAATGACTATTATGTCAACGCACAAAATTCTTATTACTGATCCCGTATCTTCAAATTAGTTGACCACTCTTCGAATGGTAAACACATTAGGTATACCTCCTCGTCTAACAATTCGAAGATTTTTTGCTTATGGTCTCAGCCTAACTTTCGAAACTTTTACAATAATGCGCCTAATTTTTATTAATCGGATTAATGACACCGAGTGGGCCATCTATCGGTTTCAATTTGAACCATCAGTTATTTCGAATTTGACAATACTTATGTCATTCTATTCTGTCACAAAATTCAGTAGATTATCTCCACTGAACGTTTTATTGGGCCAACGAGAAACTGCACGATGGTGTCCAATTTGAAAAAAAAGCATCATCCTATCATCTTGGTGGATACATTAATAAGCAAATTTGTCGTCTTTGGGGCTGAGAAAATCCACACGTGGTCCTACAGAAGTCCATTAGAAGCGTAGGCATCATTAGACCATATTTCTTTGAAAATGAAAAGGACACAACCCTTATGGTCACGGAAGATACCTATCGTACCATAACCGTTAATAACCGTTATTTTTGTACCAGCTATTCATGGTATTGATGTGAACAATGTTTGAGTTCAACAGGGTAGCGCAACTTGCCATACATCTCATGCCACAATCGATTTATTGTGTTAAACGTTTGATGGCCGTTTAATTAGCCGAAATGGTGATATCAATTGGTCGCCAAGAAACTGCGATTTGACACCGTTGGACTATTTTCTGCGGGGCGTTGTTAAAGAAAAGTGTTATGCCGACAAGCCTGAGACAATTGAGCATTTGGAGACCAACATCCATGACGGCATTGCTGAGATATGACCCCGTATGATCAAATTAGGTACTGTGAGTCCAGCCGCGGCAGCCATTCCTAGTCGGAAATTTTAAATTTTAAATTTCCCAGCTGCCATATGTAATTCTAGAGGGTATGAGGAAACAGATTTGAATGTGGAGCTCTTTTACTAATATTGTAAAGTCGTAATTTAATGTAATTTTTAAGTACAAAATTGTAATGGAAGACAGGATTTTATAAGAAAAAAATGTTTCTATAGACAGACGAACCTATTAAACTTCAATAATCCCATGTGTTTCGCAACTCCCATGTGCATAAAACACTTCAAATTCCATTTTCTGTGTCAAATTGGATTATGAACCTTTCAAAGCCTCATAGGCATATAAATAAGCATAGCATTTCTAATTTGAAATCAAAATAAGCCACTTAAATACTGAAAAAATCATGTCAAATCATCATTTAATGCATAAAAAGCGAAAAACATTCTCTTCTCTGTAAATTTCTATTCAGACAAACGAAACATGTGCCATTAAAAACGTGATCAATTGATCGATACAAAATAAACAATGTTACGATAGCAGAAATGAACTAACTCTGGCCCTCAACTTAAGTATTGCATGGAAATAGAATAGAAATTAAGCCATCAGAACAAAGTTACGCTGTGCTCTCTATCATTAACACTTGCCTGGTTAGGGTTTTATGTGTGACCCCATAACGATTCTACTTACATCCATAAAGGTAATGTTACGATATTATGTATGTATGCCTGTATGTATCCAAATACAAGTATGTAAGCATTAATACTTACATATACAATAACATACAAAATATTTGCATAAATATTTGCTTTTACAATACAAACACATTTTTGCATAATTCGACTTACACTGTCATACTGTGTACCAAAAACCAACATACAGTGCAAGTACTTTATGAATAAGTACTCGTACTTTATAACTGTATTTCTTGTATATTCCAGCTAAGATATCTTAGTTGAGATTCATATAAGTGTGTGTGTGTGTGTGTGTGTGAGAGAGAGAGAGAGGGAGCAACTTTGTGTCTTCCTGCTTAAAGTCAATTTGCTTGTTTGTTTGTAGCTGAAACACCTTTTTTTTAGCATTTTAAGCCTTAAAGCTTATAAACTCAAGTTTATGACCAGGTTTAAGGTTTATTTATAGTTTTTAGCAGGATATACACAGAGATGGATGTCTAAGGCAGTAAACAAAAGGCATATTTCTGTTAGATACACACATACACAGTTAACTTAAAAAAATTTTCAAACGAAACTGTTTAGTATGCTGTAGGTATACGTAGTACAAGTAAAAAGTTTTTAAATACAAATCAATATTTATTTATCGATAACTTAAGAAAAAACTGTAGGATAAAATTATGGATGTTGCACAACACTTAGGCTCACTTAAGCTGCATACCGCCTCTACAACAAGGGTACATCTAACTCATAAGCAAATTTCTACTAAATCAACGTGATTTCTTGATTTAATGGCAGTCTTAATCGAGTGGTGCCACGTAATAAAAGCAGAAATCATTTCAGCAGATCTTAATTGACGAATATAATCGAAGTCTTCGTAGTTTAGTAGGTAGTGTGGTAGTGTGTTGTTGTTACTCTGAGAGTAAATAAAATTTTCATTGAAAATATCTCAAAAATCTTTCGTTTGAAGTCGACTGTAGGTCCCGCCACTCATTTATGAAATTAACAAACACACTATATAAGCGCCCTTTTTAGACCATAACTTCAAACGAAGTGATATATCATAACCGTTGCTGATACCTACTGTGAACTACAATGTAAGCTTTAGGATTGGAATACCTTTTAGAGACTAGTTGATCGAAACCTTTACTTAAAGAGAGAAACGAGTAGTTTGCGTTTTTGTTTTGATGGACTTAAGTTTCTAGTTTCTCAAGTTTCTGAAAGCGCGATACGGCCAAGAATTGAGAACAGTATTGTTTTGTCTCCAACGTAGTAAAATTAAAATATCTTTTCAGCTGCATTGGCTCACTGGCCGAACTTGGAGGGACATTATGTCGAACTGATAAGTCATTCGGTCATTCAAGGGAGTAATAATGATGACTTGTGCATTATTAAGGAGTCATCCTCCTTAATAAAGTTAATCGTAGAATGGGCGTTGAGCAAGGCAAAACTCCGTTGGACTAACATCAACACTTGCAGAATACCCAGAAGCTTGTGATCTTTTCTGTTCATAGAGAACACAAAAATACTATTGACCTTAAGCGCCAAAGTACATAGCTCCATCATGATCTGATGAAAGATTCCGATGTTGGCATTCGTGAAAACTGCGTAGATTTTATATTTCGATTTCGATTAATTATTTTAGGACTTTTATGCAATTGTTATTTAAAGGGTAGCGTACCACGCTAAAGATAGCCTCTCTTTGCGATTATAAGTCGAACCTACAGTAGTGATCGTAGAATAGAAAACTGGGGTAGAGATATCGTAACAACATAAGAAGTCTCCCACGGATCTCCGGATGGGGCCTATCCAAAGTTATCCAATTTTCATGCCTTAGTCTCATTTTTTATCGATAGCGTGCGTTACGTTGTGTTTGAGAACTTAAAAAACCCCACAAGATAAAGCCTAATGAAGTCAAATTGTGCGATCTCGGTGCCCAGTTCATATCACCTCCACCTAAGATGACTATGCCCTAAAATCGTTCGTGCTAATATCCAATGTTGTATGCGCTGTGTGACACAGAGCGGCGTCCTGTATTTCTGGACAACATCGTTCTCCAAGAAATATGAACCGATGATGTACGCCAACAGACGTTTTTTGAGTTCATTGAACGCTCATGAATCTCATGGGAACTAATATTGTCCCAAATTTTGTCACGTACCCTTTTATCGAAAAATAGACCTCATCGCTGAAGATGATTTATCGATGAAAACTTTAGTTACTTGCTAACTATGCCAGACCTCATGCAGTAGACACACGTTAGCAAATGTAATTCCAATAAAATGTTATTAACTGTCAAAACATGGCAGTCTCTGTTGGAAGACCTTATAGAATGCAAGCTGGTCTCAAAAGAGTAGCTTCAGGGCAATGTGGTTATTACAGTGCATTCTATTCCATGGGACACATTCTTCTTCAATCATCCAATGCCAGGCAAGTCCTGTCTGAATACGTCCTCTGTACCGTGACTTATGGCCGAATTAGAGTGCCTGCTATCGTATTCCGACTAGATAAGATATCAGAACCTTTTTGAAATTGGCTCTTTCCTGTAAATGAAGCAATATGATGGTAATGTGTGATTGAAAGGCAAAACAACTACGCAATAATATACGACCAGAAAGGCATTTGAACTATTAGGAAGACTATAGTAATGATTCAAGTTGTCCTAGTCGTAGTCCATGGGGCACTTGAATCCAAAGAAGTCTCATTTATAGATTAAATCAAAGGCAATACAATACAAATCTGATCTGACAGTATAAAAAAGCCACGTAATATTGTCTTTAAACTCAAATTAAGCTAAGAATACGAGAAAAATTGATCCAAAGCAGAATATTTTCCACAGTGAAAGTAACAAATAATGGGGAAATACCCACTTGTCATCTTATAACGCATCATCAACAGCTCAAAGCAAGAAAACTGTTACAGTTCACCCTTAAAATAGTGTGGAGCACAATGAGAGAGAAATAAAATAATAGCACAGCGTTGCAAATGAATATGACACTGACAGACAGAACTGGCATAGTAAGGCTGGTTAAAAGTTTACACTAACAAGTGTGTATTACAAGCATTTTAATTGCCTTCTGCATAATTTCTAAATAAAAAGAGACAAAAGCTGCTTCAAATGCTACAACGAACGTGACTACTGCCAAGGAAATGGCATTTAAAGTGTGTTTGTCATACTTTACAGCCTGGTATTTACATACATTTTTTGAGAATGTAAATGTAAGTGTTTACAAATACACTAACATCTTAGAAATATACCATAGAAGAGGAAAAGAAGAAATACATTGGAAGTAGAAGAGTGTGAAAAGAGGAAAAAAACATTCATAGAAAGTCACTTAAAGTTGTGTTTCCTTTCGAAACTAAAACAAGAAAGAAAAACCAAAGCAAAACCAAATCACTGAAATAAAGGCAACCAAAAAAAAAAGAAATGGAAAAAGAAAAAAGTGAAGAGGAGAGGAGAAAGAGGTACCGGTTATGCTGGGGTATATTTAACAAAAGGCTTAAAATGATAAAGACATTAAAAATGAAAATTAAGAAGACAGTGAACACGATAATATAGACGCTGACAGAAAGTCAGAGAAAAGGGGAGGTTGTAAATAGAGGAGGATTCATTGGTTGATAATGCCTAAAAATTAAATTTCAACCAATATACCTGCACATACACCCACACATATATTTAATTTAATAATCATTTCGTTGTTGGTATGTAATATGGGTTCGTTCATTTATCTTTCATTATGTTTATGTATGTATGAGTAGTTGAGACTGAATAAATCCTTTTTAGTTTTGATCTCTATTCACAAGTATTTACACTATTCCTTAAGTGTGTGTGTGTGTGTGTTTTCGGCTGTGTTTGCGGGTGTGCGTATGTATATGTCTTTGTGTAACAAAGTGTTTGAATAATTTATTTTCAGCATGTCTTTTATTTTCTCTTAAAACTTAATTATACACCGAAATGTTTCCTCTCTTTTTTTTTTTTTTTTGTTTCTTCTCTGTTTTAAATAATTATGAGTGGAAGTGAGAAGAAAAACAACACTTTAAGCTTTTAAGTGGCAAGCATGGCTTTGTTGTTGTTCCGTTTTCTTATGAAATTTATTTCACCAGCGTGTAAGTGGTTGCGTCACAATCGTGGTGATATAAAAACAAGAGAGAGAGAAATATTATTAGACTTGTAGGCTTCTCAAGGAATAGCTGCTTTAACGTTAGTTTATATTTAACTATTGGGGTTATTTTTTTGAAGAATGATTTAAGTGATGCAATTGATAAGTGAATGAAAAGTATTTCTCATGACTACTAATTATTTCGCTATCAAGCTTGAGTTGAATTTTTTCTGCAGTTCTAATATATTTCCTTAGATTGAATATGATTTTAACTCAATATATGCTCCAAATATAACGACTCAGCCTATCCTGTTTCCCTGTCAAACTTCGTACATTAGTACGAATAATTCCCCGCCAATTATTTGAAAAACATTTCGTTCTGTGTGTTCGCATACCGAAATTGTATCGATCGCTATTCTAAAACAAATGCTGTCTGAGCATACTATAGACGGTCAGGAAACCGTTTGCTATTCGCAGACTCCTTTTGGATATCCTGATAAGTAATTCAAATTACTTTCCATTATAATTTCCAGTATCATGATATTTCTTTTTATCGAGTATACCCTACTAAATCCCTCTTTCTGATTCACAAAAAAATCTGGCCTCACATATTCGGCAAACTCTCACATTAACTGACTGTCAGGTTTATGTTTCGATCTTTTGTGGCATAAACTTTGGCAGGGAAAAACTCCCCTGAATATAACAAAAAATCGAATAAAACTGTCCATATTTTATCGATATTAATTGCTTCGATGTATCGATAACTTGCATCGAATGTTTTTAAGACTACAGTGTATATTGTCCTTCACCACTTATTGCTTTCAAATACTTTGCCGAACATTTTTTAACTGAGGTTTTAAAGGAAAAATAGCATGAAAACGCTGATAACTGGCACAGAAATATTGTGTTTTGTTGTTTGATTTTTTTACTGTTTGTGAAATCAGCCCCAGTTTTTTCAGCAAGATTCTACGCCAGCTCATAAAGTTAAGGCGAACCAAACTTGGTTACCAAACAATTTACCAGCATTCATCTCCTTAGAGGAATGGCACTCTATCAGTCCTTATTTGAACCCACTATTCTACAAATCCAATCCAATTTAACGAAGTCGTCAAATATATACTGTAAGTGACCATAGAAGTTGCGACTACAAGATTTCCTAGTAGAGGAAATAAAACTGGCTTAATCTCTTAACCCGAAAATAAAACTGGCTTAACCCCACTGGCTAGGTACAGACTATAAAAGTCCTAGTGTAAATAAATCTAGAGCCGTTGACAGCTTGCTTTTCATGGTTCACAGGCATACATACACAATTGATCATTATAAAGCTCCAGTCAGGATTCCACCCTAGCTCCTCACACCACTTATGTTGTGTGGGATAATTTTTATACACAATCGGCGGAACCTACAGATTCAAAGTCGATTCCGAGCGACAGATTTTTGAGAAACTTTTCATGGCAATTTTATTTTCTCTCAGAGTTTTTGCCAGAAATCTGCTGAGAAGAAGTCGCCAAAGAATTATTTTTTAATATCTCGTTTCGAGAAGCCTGATCTGGGATTTGAACCGTATTCTCACGTCTAATAAGCCATCACACCACCTACTAGACTACAGGGACTTTTCTTGATTGAGTTAATGCGTAAATTTATGCGCAAATTTTTGACGTTTATTATGAAATAGTGGTGGAATACATAATACAGTTTATCAATCAGTGTATTGGCCATTTTGGCCATACTGCAGGTAGTGACCAATAAGTTCCGAGCATTTTCATAACAAAGTTCGGTTTTTTTAGCTGCAAATCTAAAAAAACATTTTGAACTTCCAAAACTTCTTTAAAAATTTTTCTCAAGAACTGATGGTGCAAATATAATTTTAAAAACCTTATCAATCCAACCACGTATATTTAAGGTAAAATTAAATTCTTTACTTCAAATGCATACTTATATACGTATATATATATATATACATACTCCTAGTTATTCTTATTAAAGTTTTTGTTGTATTTGTTGTGTGTGCCTTCATTATGTTGTGAGAAATCTGTAACAGCCGTAAAAGATGTCGCCAATGTCGGGCAACCAGAAAAGAAGAAAAAAAAAACCAATTTTTTTATGGTTTTTATTCTTATTCGTCTTCCCCTTTTTTCATATTTTTCTGGTTTGTTTTCCTTTTCCTCTTTCTTTTCTTTATTTTTTTTTCTGGTAATTTTTGTTATGATTTTCCCTGTTTTTTTCTTTTTTTAGTTCCTCTGAAGTACCTTTATGTCGTATATTTTTCTGTATTAAACACGTTTTATTTCATTTCTTTCTTTTCTTGGTGGTCGTTCTTTATTTGGTCTTTGATAGTGGTTTGGCTTCTTCGTTTGTTCTTAAGTGGCACGGAGGGGAGAGAGTTGCAATGGAAGTGAACACGACTTTGATGGAGTAGATGGTGCTACTAAAAGTACAACGCCTTCAGCAAACTGACACCATATTCGCTTCTTCATTTCTTGTTTCTTGTGTGTTTTGTTTTTATCCTTATCAACTTCTTTAATTTGTCGCTTTCTGTTGCTTGTTTGTATCAAATTTAAAGTGTCCTTTCTGTGTGTATCTTTAACATGTAACTGCAGATTTTCAAACGGTCATTATTATAAAAGACAGGCCATATTTTAAGTCTGCTACTAATATTTATGAAATATGCCACAATTAAATTAAATTAATTTGAAGGATTATTATAATCCCAGACTAGTAAAGAAAAATGTGGAGATACTTAAGACATTTAAATAGCAAAACGTTTGTTTGATCAAACGTTTGTTTGACGATTCAAATTTTTATACTCTCGAAAATACCTACGCATTCCAAACCAATACCCATTAGATGAGCTACAGTGGGTCATCTATGGATTTCAATTTGAGCCATCGATTATTTCGAATCTGACAATACATATGACATTCTATTTTGTGACAAAATTCATTAGATTATCTCCACTGAACATAATGAATGGATTTACGCTTGAACAACGTTGGGCTTTATTAGAAATTTATTTCCAAAACAAAGACAATTGGGCGGAAATTGCAAAAAAAAGGAATATTTTCGAATGAAGAACATTTCTGCCTTGATCGAAATTAGCATATATTTGGGGCCCAGAAAACCCACGAGTGGTCTTACAGAAGTCAATGCTCAGAAAAAGCTCATTTTCATTTTGGTGGTAAGTAAACTTGTTCAGAAAACTCAAACGTTGTCTTTTATAGAAACCAATGCCACTATGCGGCTTGTGAAATAGATGCATCATTGGTCCATATATCTTTGAAATTGAGGACGGCGCAATCATCATGGTCAGTGGAGATATCTATCGCACCATAATAACTGATTTTTTTTTTTTTTTTTGTCCCCGGTTTCAATGGTATTGATGTAAACGATGTTTGATTTCAACAGGATGCTGCAACTTGCGATACATCTCAGGCCACAATTGATTTATTGCATCAAGCATTTGATGGCTGTTTAATTAGCCGAAATGGTGATGTCAATAGGCCGCCAAGAAGCTGCGATTTGACACCGTTTGATTATTTTCTGTATGACATCATTAAAGAAAAGTATTATGCCGACAAACCAGAGATAATTGAGCATTTCAAAGCCAACATTTGTGATGTCATTGCAGAGATATGACCACATACACTCGAACAAGTGAACGAAAATTGGTCCGTTCGAATGAAGTGCTCTGAGGCCAGCCGAGGCAGCCATCTGAAAGAACCCGAATAATTGTACTTTACAACAAATAAATATATTTGGCAGAATTTCAAACCTTTTTCTTTTTGTTTTTTGGATTTTAGGCGCAGAGCCACGGCTCAACCTCACGTCAGACATCTCTATCAAAAAGAAGTATGAAAATATATTTCTTCGGCAACTTTCTCTCAGCAGATTTCTGTCAAAAACTCTGAGAATAAAATAAAAATTGCCATGAAAAAGTTTCTCAAACTTCAAACTTTAGGTCCCGGCACTCATGTATAAAATTAGCATACACAAAAAAAGTGGTGTGAGCAGCTAGGTTGTAATCCTGACTGAAGAATTGTAATAACGAATTATGTATGTATGCGTGTATGTTGGTGAGAACATGTATTCTATTTTTAAGAGATTGCTGCGTTTGCTGCATTGGGTTTATTGTGTTTGTAACTTAATGGCGAAGCAGAGACGAACATATCAGCAACGAAAATCATTGGAAGAACAGACAGCATTCTAAAGGAAAACTAACACTACTTTTTTAGTAACAAGTCCTTAATAAAAAAGACCTTTGCTTTGTCTTTTTGCCTTCATACGAACATATTTAGTACGTGAATATTGAAATTTCCCTGACATTCAAAGAATATTCGAGGCGCAAGCGCCATCTATATATTAAATTATGCTTTATATCGTTTATGGTTGATGACTTTGCTAAATTTGGGCACAATTTCAACATACGTTCCACTATATATAGTATACAGCTAGCACTCAATGTCTGAATGTACAGTAGAGTATCGATTAGTTTAATTTTAAAGTGGTGGTTTATGTCGGAATACATACTTACGTGCATAAATACATAATTCGTCAATACAACCCTTTAGTCAGGATTACAACCTACCTTCTTACATCACTTATGTTGTGTGTGTTAATTTTATCAGATGAGTGGTAGGACCTACAATTTAAAGTCAACTACTAACGACAGATTTTTTTCATGGCAATTTTTATTTTATTCTCTGAGTTTTTGCCAGAAATCTGCTGAGAGGCTGTTACCGAAGAAATATTTTTTCAAATTTAGTTTTGATTTGAACCGAGGCCTCACGTCTAATAAGCCAACACAGTACCTACTAGACTTCGGTGACTTCGTAATTGAATCTATGCGTTCTGATATTTTACACTCCTTCTTCAACTTCTAAAACCTAACCTTTCAAGTAAAGCCTAACTACCCCTTTATCATTCCATCCATGCGAACAATATATTCATGCTATCAGAGGCGATATATCACAATATCATCGTCATAGAGCTTGTTATAGAAACGATTGTGATATTGATTGATCCAAATATTGGAAAAAAAATTTTCTTCATATGCCGGAATAGGCACTTATACCTCTAAAGCATACAATTTTTTCTACTGAGAGATCAATCATTAAAAGAGCCTTTCAATGTCTCTCCATCCTTTCGTATCCAAATGTCCGCAGGGTATTTTTTCTAGGCAATCATGGATGACAGTCCTATTATCCCAGAACTTGCTACAGCAAACCAATTCCCTGCTTAACTGGAACAACAAACAGAGATTAAGGTAACGGAAACAAGACAGAAATGCTTTGTGGAAGCCATATGTTCCCAAGAGAGTACCGCTCTTAATATCTAAACCAATTCGAATGAAAACTAATTCATGCTTGTTTACTTTTACCAATTTGTTGACGACAAACTGACGACAACTTTTGTTAAATCTAGTCTACTAGGTAGTATGCTAATATGAAAATAAGGAAGTTGTGGGTACAATTCCCACCAAAGACACTGATCAACTAATTGATCAATTTGTTTATGATTAAATAAAGCATAACACTGGTCATCAATACCTACTAAGAAAACCCTAATGTGTGACAATGACACCCTCTTTTCCACCTACCACAACTACTAACGCTGCTACTCTTAAAATTCCAATGCAATGCATAATGCTTGAGTAGGCCATTCTCAGAGTGTTGATCTCAGATAAGAAAATTCATCATATTAATCTCACATTAAATATTTTCCTAAAAGAAAGAAAACAAAAATTAAAAATTAATTTCAATTTTTTTTCCCCCTCCAAAAATGTTTAATTTCTTATCAATTAATCTCATCGATAATCAGCATTTCCGCTTGGAGGCACCTATATGTTACAAAATTTTCCAATTGACAACAATCAAGCCAAGGTCAATAGATGAAGCCGAAAGCATAAAATGCAGCCGCCACATTTTTATCGATTTATTATTATTGAGCGTAAAGCAGAAAAAAAAATTCATTCATAAAACTCAAAACGAAACAAATTCAGTCTCACTTTGTATTTAAAAAAAAAAAAGAGACTCACACAGTGAATTGAAACAGAAATAGAAACAGCAAAAGCAAAAGCAACAGAAACAATGTATTCCGTAGATGAATCAAACAAAACTCCCACATGATCTTTAAACATGTTTTTGTTTCCCTGGTGGCGGCGTTAAATATAAAGGTGGTGGTGGTTGGTTTAGATTCGCTTGATTAAAAAGAATTAAAAAGAATATATATAAAAAGAATTAAAAAGATATATACGATGGATGTAAGAAAAACTAAGATTTTAATGGGTTTTTATGAAAGAGACTTGCAACTGAAAGAGTATTGAATCAAAGTGATTATAATCCCTGGACCTTGTCATTATGTACAGAATACAACTTCATTTTAATGGCTGCCTGTGGATTTGTTGTAGGTTGGCTACGCGTAAGTTGAGATAGTTTCCCAACATTTTTTCGCATATTTTAGACCTTATCTCGGCGATAACTTGAGGAATATTGGTTTTCAAATGATCCATTATGGAAGATTATCCGCGTAAATATGAGCATTGATGTAGCAGTATAAAAAACAGTATTGTACACGTATGTACATATATACGTCTAAATATAATTGGTTATTACAACCCTTTAGCCAGGTTTACCGCCTAGCTTCATAAGTGATTTTAAATATAAGGGGTGGAACATACAGTTTATCAATCGGCTCGGAACGACAAATTTTTAGAAAACTTTCCATGGCAATTTTATTTTACTTTCAGAGTTTTTACCAGAAGACCAAGCTTTATTCTAAAATCGCAAAACCATTGAGTTATTCTTTTTGTAATCTTCTCATGAAATAAAGTGAAATTCGATCGCATTGTATGGCACGTGGCACCGTCCTATTGAAACCATATACCATTCAGATTACAAATTTTCAATTGCAAACCAAAAAATAGTGGGTCATCACAGTACCCCCTACTGGCGGTAAGGGTTGTTCCAAAGTCACATACATACATACATACATAATTGGACAGTACTACGACCTAGCTTCTCACACCAATTGTGTTGTGATTTCAATTTCATATATAAGTGGCGGCACCAACAGTTTAAAGTCGATTCCGAAAGACAGATTTTTGAGAGGCAATTTTCACTATATTATGTCACGAAATTGTGAACCTTCTAGCGGCTCTACTCTTGCTCACCATTCCTCATGTGATTTTTACAACCTTGAGGATTTACTTGGCATTTTGAAGAGTTTCTTTAACCAAAAATTTTTTTATACATTCTTCTTCGTTCGTTTAGGATTATTATTATTACTTATAAGGTTCCGACCTGTCATTGCCGGAAAACAACGACGACTGTGAGAATATATTCGGCATACATAAAGGCAAGGAATTCTCTTCACTGAGTTTAGCTCTAACACAAGAGTTTATCGCCTCTGTGCTCTCTTATATGCATACGTACCCACATACATACATAGTTGGTCATTACAACCTTTCAGTCAGGATTACGATCCACCACCACTCTGACACCACTTATGTTGTGTGTGTTAATTTTATACACGAGTGGCGGTATCTACAGTTTAAAGTCGATTCCGAACGACAGAATTTTTTAGAAAGTTTACATGGGAATTATATGCATGGAATTAAACGGATTACAAAATTATATATGGCAACCCTATTTCAAAGTTTCAATATGTAATACAAACTAATGCAGGTTGAATTCTATTAAAGAAAGAAATGAGCAACACACATACTGCAGTTAGTTATTCATTGAATTGCTCCACCATGTGATAAAGCTAAGCTCCCAACTCATAAGTACAAATACAAATACTTGTGTTTCATTCCAAATGAAACAAATTGAAAATGAAACAATGATCCACAAATACAAAGAGTAAGAGAGCAAAAAAAAAATTGGTGAGAGCAAGATACTTAAGAATATTTATTGAATAGAGTTAGACGCTAACGCTGTTTAAATCAGCGATCCCGACAGATACCGATACAGCAATGCAGATACTGTTTGTGAAGACAAAACAAAACTTTAAAGTTTCAGTTACTCACGAGCGGTCTTTTGATTGAAAACGTTTTGTTTCATGTAGCGGGCCAATAACGAAACTGCGCAAGCGCGTTTGGCGGTTTAATTTAAAAAATCATCAAAAAAAAAAAATAGAAAACATTCAATGAAACTTAAAACTTCTAAAAAAAAAAAATTAAAATAAAAACGAATTGAATGGAAAAAAATTGTTTAACGAACTATTATTTAAGAAAACGTAATGGATTAATGAAAAATTTTAACGAATAAAAATTAATTAAAAAAAAAAATTAAATATCGTAAGGAAAAGTGTTTAAACAAAAGTCTTACGATAGTTGAAGTGTTTTAAAGAGAATTTTTAATAAAAAAAAAATAAATTAATTCCATTACTTACAGGAAAAAAAGATCGCCATCTTTAAAGTGAAATTCAATTTCTTAACAAAACTAATATTTTTTAAAGAATTTTCAAAACACATTTCAGGCTTGTTGGCAGCCTTTAAACATCGTAAAAAAAAAGCAAATATTAAATGCAATAATTTTGTTACATTTTGTTTAACTAAACAAAATTGAAAATTAAAAAAACGACAACAACAAAATAACAAAAAAAAAAAAAAAATTCATTCTGGTTTTCATAATTTCCTTAAGAAGTTTGGCGTCTCCGGTTTTTCTCTCTCATTTTTTTTTTGTTTTTTTTTTATTTTGTTTTTTGTCACAAAATCTATAAAAGAAAATATTGAAAACAACAACAACAACAACAACAACAAATAGAAAAAGAAAAACAATCAACAAGCCCACCACCTGTTCTAATGCGCTTTATTTTGGCAACTTTTCAAATGATCGCATGAACAACAACTAACGTGGTAAGTTAAACAACAAAATAAAACGCCTTGATTTTCTTTTAAACATGGTCCTACTTGTTGGCTGCTTTTATGCTAGAACCAATATACACTCAGTAACAACAATTAGTTAAACTGTCGACAGATAAAAAAAAAAATTTTTTTTTAATGTTAATAAAGATTGAATGAATTTGTTATTGTCTCATGCACAATGATAAGAATGAATAAAACTGAAAACAAGTTTAAAAACTTTTAGTTGCAACAACTAAATGTTTAGTTGCGGCAATTAAAGCCAAAAAAAAAAATTAAACAAAACTAAAGAAATTTATAACTGGCTCATGAATAATGATAACAGTTGATGAAACTTATAGTTGCAACAACTAAATGTTGATTTGCGGCAACTAAAACGAAATAATGTACTAAAGAAGTGTTAGTGAAACAAAAGAAAAAATTCTTTTGATTTTAACAACTAAAAATGTTTAATTGTGTCAAATAAAATGGCAGACAAAATATAAAAAGAGTTTAACAACAAAAAAAAAAATATAGTCGTGCTAACCAAAATTTTTAGTTGTCTCCATTAAAAAATATTTAATCGAACTTTAATATTGAACAATAAGTTTCTAAACAAAAACAAATGTTCAATGCATCAATTAAAGTGAAACAAAACTAATGTTAATTGGATTCTATAACAGGTTGATTGTCAATGGGAAATTTTTGTAAAATGTTCCAAAAAAAAAAAAAAAAAGTTTTCTATTGTTATGACAACCAACATTTTTTTAGTTGCAACAACATTAAATTGGTAAACACAATGTATCAAGAATTCTATTAAAGGCGAAAGGGATGAGCACAAAATAAAACAAAAAAAAATTCGTCGCATCAATTGAATTCAAACCAAATTTGAATTTATAAAATGTATCGAACAAAACCACAGATTGGTAGACATCATCTGAGAGTTGTGATCGCTGTAGTCTAGTAGTTAGTGTGCTGGCTTATTAGATGAAAGGATATGGTTCGAATCCCCGGTCAAACACCAAAAACGAAAAATGAAAAAATAATTCTTCGGCGATTTCCTCTCAGCAGATTTCTGGCAAAAACTCTGAGAGTAAATAAAATTGCCATGAAAAGTTTCTCAAAAAAAAAATCTGTCGTTCGGAATAGACTTTAAACTGTAGGCTCCGCTACTCATGTATAAAATTAACACACATAACATAGGTGATGTGAGAAGCTAGACCGTAATCCTGACTGAAGGGTTGCAATGACCAATTATGTATGTTTGTATGCATCAGTGAATTGTGTTAGCATAGAAAATATTCAAGTTTGCTGTTTTCCAAGCATTCGCTTGAGTTCACACAATGATGGTGGAAAAACAATATTTCATGAATTATTATAGCAGAAAAAAAACTAGAATATTCATAAGAACCTTATTATGTCATTAGGTGCAAAATATATTAAGAAATATCTCGTTTCAAACAAATCTAATGAGATTTTTTTTTGTAATCGAACACTCAGGTGTTGAACCCCTATAGTCATGCAATATATTATGTTGGAATACAGGAAATGAAAGACAGCTTATAGAAGAAAGCAAAGAAGGGATAGTGTAAGACAATTTGTTTTCTTTTGTGGGGCGTAAAATAGTGTTTGCCTCTAATACTTTGAGTATCCAGCCTCCTAACTGAAAGAGTAACTACTTCTTTCTGTTAGTTGACTCCTGTCAAAATCTGAATAAGCTAGTGAAAATGTATTTCACTAACCAAAGTTTCCACCGGCTTAGTACTCAAACAACAAAGTCTCGAGAGTGGAGGGTTGATCGTTTGGCACAACCGTAAAATAGCAGATGGACTACAAACATATGTCAACCAAAAAACTTGCTCATGAGTGAATGGCGGGCCATATGAACAAGGAAAAAAAACACAAAAACAAAACTGATATGTTCAATGTCAAGTAGATTAAATGGAGTGCTTGACTCTAAAGGATATCCTACCAAATTTTAAATTTACTCTGATTTCTTCATGAGTTACCTACACCCTTTCGGTGCAAAAATATGGAGTCACCAGAAGCTTTCCCTTATTTTTCTTTTGACTAACGAAAATCAATTTTTTTTTTCGTTTTATTTAAAATAAAAAATAATTAAAAATAAAACAAGTAAACATGAATTATTTTTATATATTATTACTTGAAATTCATGAAACTTTAAAAATCTATTGGGGTACCTAGACTTTTACTGTCCACTGTATGTAAAATATACAAAAATTATGATCTAAGCTATAAACAGGATAATTTCAATATTCCAAAATGATTAAAATATACAAATAAACGGAAGAAAATAGATAACTTTGACTATACCAAGATAAGAAATAGACAAAACATAGCTTTTAGCATAATTGTTTTGTGTATAATTTTATATATTTTAACTTATTTTTTATTCTTGATCAAGTGCTTGAAGAAAAAAATATAAATTTTCTTATTTGTGGCATATTTTTTGTTATTCTTGTTGTAATGCGCAAAAGAACTTAATATTGAAATCACGTACAAATGAAAAAATAAAAATTGTTTACTTGCCTTTTTGCATACGTTTTATTGTTAACAAAAACGGTTGGAAAATTGCAACCCTTTTATCACAGCACCTCTGTTGCGTGTGAACTCGACTGCGAACGACAGGGTGGAGAAAATGTTTCATTGTAAATAATTACTCCGAAAGCTTCTACCAAAAGCAAATTTTTTTTCGTATTTCTTTTGTGTGCCAGATGCTAACGCCAAAGATGGAAATTATGGTAGCATAGTGTAGTAAGTTAAGTCGACGTAGTCTAGCAGGTAGTGTGTTGACTTATTAGACGAACGGCCAGGGTTCGAATTCCCGGTCAGAAATCAAAAACGAAAAATGAAAAAATATTTCATCGACGACTTCATCTCAGCAGATTACTGGCAAACACCCTGAGAGTAAATAAAATTGCCATGAAAAGTTTCTCAAAAATCTGTCGTTCGAAGTCGACTTTAAACTGTAGGTCCCCCGCCACTCATGTATAAAAATTAACACACACAACATAAGTGGTGTGGGAAGCCAAGCCGTAATCCTGACTAAAGGATTGTAATGGCCAATTATGTATGCATGGATGTATGTAGTAAGCCAGATTACTAGGAAAAACTCTGAGAGTAAAGAAGAAAAAATTGCCATGAAAATATTTCTCAAAAATCTGCCTTTCAGAATCGACTTTAAGGTGTAGGTCCCGCTACTTATATAGTTTGAGAAGCTAGGCTGTAATCCTGATTAAAGGGTTGTAGTGACCTGTTATGTATGTAGGAAACCATACTTTCAATAGGAAGCCTGTGTATTGCACAAGCTTGTTCCATTTAACTTCTCTAAGGCGAATTATGTCTGGTACATGGTAGTGCATTAGCTAAAGTATAGAGATATAGAGTGAAATACTCTACATAAGATTTGTTTTTGATAAGAGATTCAAAGTGTATAACTTGTGCTGCATTACGTCAAATCGAAAATCCATTCATGTACTGCGTTCAAATACAATTCTTATCTATTTCTCTTTAAGTATTTGTGTGTTTTATTTAATTCAATATTTAAGAAGACAATCAACATCACTACACACACCCCCCGCCCCCCTCCTCACCCTTCATTTGCTTTCGTGCCTATGAACAGCACAGTTTCTTTCATTTTTAATCAACAATTTTAGCTTCTAAGGTAGCGTAACAAGGCAAAAGAGTTAAGAATTGTTTTATTGTTCTGCAGTTATTTAAATGAATTGCTTTTTTTTTTCTAATTTTAAATTCGTATTAAAACGTTTGACATTTTTGTTAAGAACAGTCGGAAATGATTTAAATTATAAGGCGATTAATTATTGTTCATACTCTTATAACCCTACTACAATAAACATGTGACAGGTACTGGCGCCTAAAAGATGGATAGGAAAGGCAAAAAAAGAAAAAAAGAAAGAATAAAACAGAGGGAATGATGGCTATTAAATTAATATTTTTATTGTTTGTTTACTTTTTTTTTTTTTTTGTTTTATAAAAAAAAATTTTTTTGAATTATTTT
>QOCX01000250.1:77818-202039 GCA_005959815.1 Sarcophaga bullata
AAATTATTATTACCCAATGCAACGAATTCCTTTGTTTTGCTGTTACAATATGTTGATGTTCTTGCTATTAAAAGACTATAAGTATTGTAATGTAATTAATTTTTATGCTCTCTTTCTGTTTTATTTACATCAAATGACTCCACTCTTAGCCCACTTAATATTTATTAAAAAAAAAAAAATAAATAATAACCATGACAACATTTTAGATATGAAAATAAGTGAAGTGAAGTTAATGAACGAGGGCGGTTTCAAAATTGTTCGAATTGACGTTCAAATAAAAAAAAAAATGGTTGGTGAAGTGTAGCAACTCTATAAAACTTAAAATTTAACGTTTTTTGGCATCACATTGTTTTGTTTAATTTTAAGGATTAAACGCCGTATTGTAACTCAATACCTTGTCATCTTAAAGGTCTTAGTTCATCAAATATTAAAACGAAAATAAACTATGCGTTAAGGATAGGACTAAATTCCTTACTTACCCCTTGGTCAGAATTACGACCTAATTTCTCACACCACTCAGGCTGTGTTTGTTAATTTCATACATGAGTGGTAGGATCTACAAGTTTAATATCGAGTCCGTACAATAGATTTTTTGACAAACTTTTCATGGCAATTCTTATTGTATTCGCAGGCATTTTTATCAGAAGACTACTGAGAGGAAGTCGCCGAAAAAATAATATTTGTTTGAACCAGAGCTTTTCCTACTAGACTACGGCAACTCTAGCAATGAAAGCCGTTTTCCTTAAATCACATGGCCATCCATCGCATTATTATGATTCTCACAGTTTTCATAATTTTGATAGGATCTGTGGAAGATTCTATCTTCATATCTGCTATGAAAAGACGGCATCTCTTTAACTCTCTTGCTATCCTTGAAGGTCAACAGCGAAATTTATTTTGTAGTTGTACCGGTAAATTTTAGGGACTGGATATTGATTTGTGATATCATAACCGCTAGTCTCAGTGGGACTTTGCCCTTCAAAGAGGGCCCACTACCTGATTCAATCTAGATTGTATACTGGAAGAGTATACGTCGTCGAGTAAGGTCGTTCTATCTATTAAAACAGTGTTCGTTTTGATTGATCAATTGAGGTATTTACACTAAAAGCGTTTAGGAAGCATTTACATAATGTTATCGAATAGTGCAAATGGCGGAAAGACATTCCTAAATCTGTTTTATAGCACAAATTGGCAGAAAATTTTGGAAATGAAGCAGCTGTGTGCAAGATAGATTCTGTTTTTGTAAAAAAATTTTCACATTGTTCGAGTTTTCATAGAGAGGGTGGCCCGTTTTGAAATTCATCTAGTAAATACAGTCAACAAAATTAAATTAAAATTAAAGTTTTGAATTACAAACCCCAAAGAAAACAAAAAATAAAAGTTAATGACAAATTCAAGGTCACTTAATCTCGTTTAAAAATTATTTATCCAGGAAGCCACAATCCTGTGCTACTCCTTGTAGAGAATAAAATTGATAACGAATATTATAAGAATGTACGGAACTTGATCTCTTAAACAAGAGAATGTCTAAGCCAGAAAAGTCCCTTACAAGTACACCCAATACATATGCACAGAAAGTGTCATATATAGCCAACGAGATATGACAATTTTACCATCTTGGAACTAGCTAATGACATGCTAAGCTGCTGCAAAAAAAAAAATAAGAACAAGAACCGACCCTACATACTTACATAATTAGTTATTACAACCAGTCAGCAAGGATTAAGACCTAGTTTTTCACATCACTTGTGTTGTGTGTGTTAATTTTATATATGAGTGGTGGGACCTACAAGTTTTATGTCGACTATGGACGACAGATTCTTGAGAAACTTTTCATGGCAATTTTTATTCACTCTGAGAGTTTATGCCAGAAATCTGCTGAGAGGAAATCGCCGAAATAAATATTTGTTTCACATTCCGTTTTGTATGAGATGTTTGAACTGAGGTTTGAACCAACACAGTACCTATTAGATTAGACTATGGCGACCGGCCCTATACTCCTTAAAAGGAACGAGTGAGAACATAAAATAACCTGGCGAAGCTTATTCTAAACCATGAAGGTTAATGTTACACCCAATTATAGAAGCTATAAAACGATTTTGTCAGCCTTCATGGAATCAGAGTTAGAACGTATAAACATATACGAGTTGAGTTGCTATTTATTCACAGTAAAAAAGAAATATAAAACCATCAAACAATATTTAAAACTAGCTTTTTAGACTTCTGAACAAAACTTTTGTCCAAAGAAAATTAATTAAAATTGAAAAAAAAAAATTGTTAAAAACAAAACTTAATTCTTTGTTTCAAATTCGAAATGTTTAAAAGTCTTTAAAGAATTTCCGAACTTAAAATAAAAACAAATAAAATAAAATAAAATTTAATAAAAACTGAATATCTTTGTATTTAAATCTTTATCTATAAATGAATATCACTTTGCGGTTATATCTCTGAAATTGAATTAATCAATGTCCTCTTAAAAATGAATACAGAATTTCCAATTATATTTTATGCACGATAACAAAAACAAAAATACGAAAAATACGAAAAATACGAAAAATAATATAGAAAATAAAAACTAAAAGGGTAAATCATAATGGGGATTTTTTTTCTTTTTACTTTTTTTAAATGAAAACTATTCAACTAGTAACCTACTTAAGGCTCTGTAGTGACTTCTGCTAATTATTTTTTTTTTTTTTTGTATGAAATTTAACACCAAATACACGTTGAATGAAAATGTACCTCCCAATGGAACAGCCTTTATTAAAAGATAATAAAGTTTCTATTCATTAATTATTAAATGAAACATTATTGCCTTTTGTTTTTCAACTTTACAACACGATATCATACTTCTAACACTTGTTGTTTAAAGTACGTATTAAATATTTTGAACACCATTTCCAACTAAAAAAAAAATTTTTTTTTTTTTATCAATACAAAGCATCGAATAGATGATGTGTTAACCAAAACCACGATTTAAAAATTAATTTTAATATCACTTTCCTTCTATGAAATTTGAATTGAAAATAATATTAAAATGGACAGTAGTTTCTTATTCACGACTTCAGCTATTCATTTTGAATATTTTAGGTGCTCTGATAGTCTAATGGAAAGTGTTCTCGACTATTAGCATGAGTTTTGTGGGTTTGATTCTCAATAATTGTATTGTGTATTGTAATTAATAAATTAATAAGATATTTGAAAAATGAATTCATAACCACTCCTGTCGTTTTTTAAAGGAATATTGACCCTTCTTCTTAGATTCCATGTAACAGGTTGCAGGGCCTGGCTATACAACATGAAGAAACTTTTAGGTTGTAGTCTACTACTCAAGATAAAAGCATCTTTTAAGAGTTGTCTACTATTCAAGATCTAAAGTATCTACTTAGTAAACAATAAATTTTCAGTATCAGGCAATGCTGTTTCCACTGGTGACCTGTTGACATTGCTCTATGAAAAATTCAATCCAACGATTCAGTCTTTCAATATTTTTTTGAAAATTGGGGCACTTTGTACTCTTACCGGCAGTTATTGCTTTTTATGTCGTTGATTATTACGCTCGATTTCAAACGAACTTTCTCAGGGATCGTACACATCTCATAAGGTTGTGTTCGGCTTTTTTATTCTTCTCAATAATCTCTCTTCATCTTGCAAATCTTTGCAGATGATAGCAGAGGTAGCATATCTCATTATTATTCCTTTACTCATACAACATTTGGAATTTAAGGCCATAAACCTAGGCTTAACTGCTTTACTCTCATTCGATCAATAGGCAATTCCTGATCTAACCTAGACGTTAGGTTAAGTTAGCGCGTAGCTTGCCATATGCAATTTCACTCAATGGTCCCTATGGCCCATAATGTTACTCATGATCCTTTAGTGGTGGGCTTGAACCACCATGAGCTCTGGATGAAAATGGATAGTTGCTTTTGCTGCATGCTTGCCACCATGCCCAGATCTTCAAACGTTTTGTCAACCAAATAACGATGACGGTTGTTTGGAAAAGTAGGGCACGCACATAAAACATGTTGTACCGATTACGTTTCTTTCACTTAATGGCTTTCACAGCTTCTGCAATTATCCAAAAATAAATTCAAACCAAATTTGAATTTATAAAATGTATCGAACGAAACCACAGATTGGTAAAGCTCATCAGTGAGGTGTGATCGTCGTAGTCTAGTAGGTAGTGTGCTGGCTTATTAGACGAAAGGCAGGGTTCGAATCCCCGGTCAGACATCAAAAACGAAAAATGAAAAAATATTTCTTCGGCGACTTCCTCTCAGTAGATTTCTGGCAAAAACGCTGAGAGTAAGTAAAATTGCCATGAAAAGTTTCTCATAAAAAATCTGTCGTTCGGAGTCGATTTTAAACTGTAGGTCCCGCCACTCATATATAAAATATAACACACACAACATAGGTGATGTTAGAAGCTAGACCGTAATAGTGACTGAAGGGTTGTAATAACCAATACTCGCTAAATAAAGTTTATTAATATAAAAGGAAACTATCGTGGCTTATGTCCCATCACGCTTACATTTCGATCCATCAGCCCTTGTTTGTATTTTTTTTTCTGTTTTCTTTAGGAACCTGTCTTATTCATGTTTCATTATTTTAATAAAATTTCCGGGCAACAGTGTAACCACAAATCATAACCTGAGCACAGCAATTGAAACGAAAAGTGGCCCATTTTGTTAAACAAACTTTAAATGCCACTTCTAGTCAATTATCAACAATGCAATTGAAAAGTTTAACTATACGACTACTAATGCCACTGTTACAATGTCTATTGTTGCCGCAAAGTGTGGCAAATAGCCAACAGAAGTTCGCAGATGTGGCAAATGTAATAAAAGAAATCAATGTGATGATGAAATATCAGATCAATATTTTCATCAATTTCGATCAAATGTTGAACAACAACAAAATGTTTAAGGAGTACACAAAAACATCACAAGTGAACGAGGTACCACGTTTAATTTTAACAAATCAAACTCAACAGGTAAGGCCATTGTGTCGTACAAATTCCGATAAAAGTCTAACGATTGCTTGGCTAACAAAAGAGAATTTTAATGTAACACTGAAGGCAGTGGATCAGCTATTGTGGACCATACACTACACAGACATAGTTTTAATCTACTATGGTCTTAATGGGAACTTCACTGAAATATTTCAATTATGCTGGCAATATGGTTTCACTTCGGTTTTATTGTGGAGTGAAGGTAAATTGTTTACATACCATCCTTATCCGAAAGTAAAGGTGGTACCTTTACAGGATGTTAAACAGTTTCAGGACAAAAGTCATTTGAACAATTTCCATCAGTATAAAATGGTGGTGCCGGTAGAGCAATATCCTCCAGTAAGTTTCAGTTACATTAGTCGACGAGGCAAGCTGTTACGTGTGGGCTATTTCCATAGATGGATTGAAATATTCTTGAATCATTATAATGCCTCCATAAAATATCACCATTTGGAATTGTGGAATGGCAGCAGCAGTCGTAAGGATATAGGAAACGCTCTGAATGAAATGAAATTCAGCTTTGTGTCTTTCGATTTGGCGGACAGTGAAAACTATGCCTCAACTATTGTGTTAATAGTAACCAAAACCCTGCTTATAGTACCAGCTGGCCAAGAGATATCCAGGGAATTGTATCTAAGAAAACCCTTCAGCCCAGATGTGTGGTGGATTATTGTTTTATGTGGCGTGTCGTTTTTTCTCATGCAGCTGGTCATAAACAAGTACTCGCTGAAACATCTCGATGTAAGTTTAGCATTCCTGCACGCTGTACAAGCGTTAATATTTGAAGGCATGACCTTCTTGCACGACAACTTCTTACTAAATTGCCATCTATGTGTGCTATTTTTATTTACGGGCCTATTTCTAACAAGTTTCTACAATACAAATCTATCCAGTATGTTAACTTCGAAATTGTATCGGCCTGAGCCCATTTATATAGAAGACTTAAGACCCTACAATTTGCCTATTTTGGAACACTCAGCCAACTATGAGGGCTTGATGAAACTCGAAGTGCCGGAATTCATTAAAAAACGTGTTGTCGCTGACAACAATACGAATATGAGAGTACAACGTCAGGCATTAAACATGTCCAATATGTATACAGGCCAGGAGGATTTGCTCGATTTTCTATTGTTCCAGCAAATCTACATGAAAAAACCCAAGGCCAAGAAACTTAAAGAGGCTTTGAAGTATAGACCCTTCTTTCTCAATCTACCCTTTAGATCACCAATCATCAATCAATTCAATCGCTATCTGCTAAACATGCGTGAAAATGGTATTTTAGAGAAGACACTCCGTGAAACCAATTGGCATGGCATATTAAGTGGAAACCTAAAGATTATGCACGATGATCCATTCCAGCAATCCTTAACAATTCAATATTTTTACTATGCTCTCCTAGTATGGTTTTGTGGTTTACTGGCCGCTTTTATTTTGTTTTTAATTGAATATTTCAATACAGGTATAGTTCAACTTATAAACCGTTTAATAAATAAAATTTCAAAAATAAAAATCAATAAAATAAAAAGGAATAAAAAATGAGTGAAATTATAAGTTTTTTTTTATATTTTAGCATCCATTTTAGCATCCATTTTCAAAGAACTTAAAGAACGATTTAACAGGGTATTAACAACTATTCGTTAAGTTCGAAACGAACTTTGCTAGGCAAATTAAGTTTTCACCGCATGAAAATGTCCGGATTAGTGTCGGTACCTACAGTTTAAAGTCGATTCCGAATGATAAATTTTTGAGAAAGTTTCCATGGCAATTTTATTTACTCTCAGAGTGTTTTTGCCAGAAATCTGCTAAGAGGTAGTCGCCTAAAAAATTTTTTTCCTACTTCATGTTGTTCGAGATATCAAACCTGGGGTTTAGACCGTGGCCTTACGGTGTAATAAACTAGAACACTACCTACTACAGCGACTTCTAACCAGGATTACAAACTATTTTCTTATACAACCCATGTTGTGTGTGTTAGCTTTATGGGACCTACAGTTTAAAAACGAGTTCTAATTACAAACATTTTAAGGAACTTTTCAAATTACATTGAACTCAAAGTTTTTACCATAAGATTGCTGAGAGAAAGTTGTTGAAGGATCATATTTCCCTTCGTTCAAGTTGTCTGAACACACTACTTGATAGGCTATAGCCACTTTTAACAAGTAAAATAAAATTACATTGGTTTAGTTTACATTGGCAATCGCTGTCAAGAGGATGACTTACTTGAATGCCATCAGATGGCATTGTTATATCGATCGTACCTACACTATCCCAGGCAAATATAACTCAACCATCTCTATAGTTTTGTGCAGATGTGAAATCATCGTAGTCTAGTAGTTAGTGTGTTGCCTTATTAGATGTGAGGCCTTGGTTCAAAGCTCTCTCTTCCTCTCAGCGGATTTCGGGGGAAAGAAAACTCTGAGAGTGAATAAAATTGCCATGAAAAGTCTCTTAAAAATCTGTCGTTCAGAGACGACTTTAAACTGTATAAAATGCTCATGTATAAAATTAACACACACAACATAAGTGGTACAAGAAGATTTGGTGTAATTCTGACTGAAGGGCTATAATGACCAAATCTTTATGTGTGTATATATGCAGATTCTATCCACGAAGGTTGCCACCTGTCCGTTAATAAATTTTGTGTGCATAAGATCGTTAAGTGCTGGATAATGCTGTCTCCTCTTCTTTCTTATCTTTACAGCTGCAGCAGTGTTCCCTTATAATTGCTACGAGCTTAGGAATATCGGGACTGTGGCTGAATTAGACACAAACTTTGTTCTCTTTGTTTTTTATCCATATCATGCAAAATGTATCTGATCCTTGTAGGAATAGTTTCATTATCCTTTCTTTAATTTGCAAATAAGCAGAATTAGTGTGAGACCAGTTGCTTGCATTTCAGTAGAGGACTATCAATGTCAACTACAAATTCAATTTAAACTTCCGTTGCACTAGCCTTTCAAATATGTGCGCTTTGTCCTCGTACGTTTAGCTATTTCCTACGAAGCCAGCCGTTACCTTAGCTTTTGCAAATATGTCCCCTTTGTTGTTAACTTCATTGTCCCCATATCCACGACACACACATATGATAGCAATCCTCATACGTTTAGCTATTTCCAACGGAGCCAGCCGGCAATCTTATTGTCAATTTGGTTTGTACACTCCCTGATAAAATATTATGGAAACAATAAACTGGTACTTTTTTGGTACTTTTTTTTTTTTTTGGTACAAAATTTAAAAGTTTTTAATATTTTCCAACAATTTTTTAGTGTTATTTTTTTCATAATTGGTTGGTTCCTTAACATGGCCGAGCGTAACTACCAACTTCAGTGGCCTCATGAGAAATCATTTGTACATTTAACACATAACTCGGATCGGTAAAAGTAGTTTGCAATTTAAATTTCTTTCATTAGATCGGGGAACCTAAGTAGGTCTTCTTCATCAACATAACAGTAAGAATTATTTGCACTTATCAATTAGCCTACGTTATAAGTATTAACATATAATTTCACCTTGATTGCATTTCTTTATGCGATTTCTTTTGAGTTCTTTGTTTTATTAAGTTATTAAATATTTATTATATTAGAATAATAAAAAAAATTAATAAATATTGATAGTTATGGCTATCAATATCTGTCCAATTTAATAATTATAATAATTAAAAACCACATTTAAAGCTTTTAAGAAATAAAATTTAAAAAAAAAATTTTAATTTCAATTTAAATCGAAATGATTTTTATTTTTTAATTTTTTGTTGTTTGTTGTTTATAACAGAGTAGTATTTTTTTTCTCTCTCTCTTGTATGTGGACTCAATTCATTTGCACTTGACTAAATATGGTGCGATTTAAATGAAATTAATAAAAAAAAAAAAGCGAAAGAAAGAAATTGTGTTAATGGAATATGAAAACAACCCACAATAAAAGCAACACTCGCTTAGTGGTAAAGCATTTACAAAATTTTAATTTAATTTTGTTTAAATTTATTAATTTAAGTTTTCCTTGTGAAACCATCTAAAATGCTAAATAAAAGGGTAATTATAGTTCGATTTACAGGATAAAGAGATAAGATTTGTATAATTTTCTAAAACGTATAAGGCATGCCCCATGGGAGTACATTAACATACATAGCTCAGACAACATTTTTCTTATCAACAATTAGTCATTACAACCCTTTTGTAAGGATTACGACCTAGTTAACCACACCACTTATGTTGTGTGAGTTGCTTTTATACATGAGTGGTAGGACCTACAGTTTAAGGTCGAATCCGAACGAAAGATTTTTGAGAAACTTTTCATGGCAATTTTATTAAATCCCACAGTTTTTGCCAGAAATCTACTGAGAGGTAGACGCCTAATTTTTGATGTCTTATCGGGGATTTGAACCCTGGCCAACACACTACCTACTAAACTACGGCATAAACATTCCAAAAGAAAAATAAAACTTTCCTAACATTTACTTAACATTTATATCTTTTCAACATGTCATGAATTCTTTTTTAATACTCGAAATAAAAAGCCAAGAAATCAGGCGTTATATGTACGTATAATATTTCACTGCAATGCCAAGCTTAAAACAAAATTTTTTTAACTTTTGCGAATTTAGAGAGTATTTATCTTCTTTCGAAAAAAAATCCTTCCAAAAAACTCCTGACCCTTAAAAGGATCACATGAACAGAGGTAAATCAAACAGTATTTTTCGAAAGAATAGGATGCAATGAGCTATGCTGCCTACCACTGCAAACTGTAATACATTTTCGCATAGAGAGCTGTTTAATTTCTTTAAAATATTTGGCAACCCTATCGTTCTAGAACCTACTTGGATGAAAGATTGTAATTATGAAAAAATTTAAAAGCAAAAAAAGATTTCTAGTGGAAAACGAATAAGAAGTATGAGACGTTTCTGCTTTGTGCTTATTAGACATAAGGCCTCGATTCAAACCATGGTCAAACATCTCCAACAAAACGAAATATAAAAAAATATTTCTTCGGCAACTTCCTCTCAGCAAATTTATTGGAAAAAAAACTCTGAGAGTAAATAAAATTACCATGAAAAGTTTCTGAAAAATTTATCATTCGGAGTCGACTTTAAACTATAAGTTCCGCCACTCATGTATAAAATTAGCATACGCAGCATAGGTGGTGTGAGTAGCTAGGTAATAATTCTGACTAAAGGCTAACATACAATGTATATATGTATGTATGTATGTATTATGTATTATGTAATATGTATTATGTATTATGTATTATGTATGAATGTATTATTTATGTATGTATGTATGAATGTATTATGTATGTATGTATGAATGTATGTATGTATGTATGTATGTATGTATGTATGTATATATGTATGTATGTATGTATGTATGTATGTTGTATGTATGTATGATGTATGATGTATGTATGTATGTATGATGTATGTATGTATGTATGTATATTGTATGTATGTATGTATGTATGTATGTAGTATGTATGTATGTATGTATGTATGTATGTATGTATGTATGTATGTATGTATGTATGTATGTATGTATGTATGTATGTATGTATGTAGTGTATGTATATATATATGTATGTAATATATATAATATATGTATATATTATATATCTATATTATTTATGTATGTATGTAGTTATCTACTCTGTCAAACGAGATCAACTCAATAATAAAAATATTATTCTCAACAATTTCAGTTTATTTTGTATTTTTGTTTTGTTTTCATACCAAATTAAATATTAAAATTAATTAACAATTGCACCACGTATTTGTATTCTATGTATGTATGTATGTATTATGTATGTAATGTATGTTATGTATATGTATGTATGTAATGTATGTATGTATGTATGTATGTATGTGTATGTATGTATGTAGTATGTATGTATGTATGATATGTATGTATGTACGTATGTATGTATGTATGTATGTATGATATGTATGTATGTATGTATGTATGTATGTATGTATGTTATGTATGTATGTATGTATGGTATGTAGTATGTATTATATATGTATATATATATATATATATTGTATATATTATATATCTATATTATTTATGTATGTATGTAGTTATCTACTGTCAAACGAGATCACTCCAATAATAAAATATTATTCTCAACAATTTCAGTTTATTTTGTATTTTTGTTTTGTTTTCATACCAAATTAAATATTAAAATTAATTAACAATTGCACCACGTATCTGGTATTATAATAATAACAATAATATGGTAGACTAGTGTACACTAGTATAATAAGACTTTAAGTGTGGTTGTATTATATGAGTAGTTCATAAAGTTTTTTTTCTCTGTTTTCTTTTCTACCCAACCATTTCATTAAACTTGTATTTCCTTTTGCAAAAAAAACAAATAAAAAATAAAAAAAAACAATAATAAAATAAAATATATTGACAGTTGCAGAAAGTTTTTCGCTTTTTTCATCTTATATTGTTGTTGTTATTGTTGTATATGTTATAATATAATATTATTTTTGGCATATTATAATATAAGAAATACAATAAAATTCAATACAAAACACTGAGGCTTGCTTGAACAACATGAGAGTAACTCAAGTCAACTCAACTCAATTCAACTCAATTCAACCCATATTTGGCATTTGACTTTGGATAACTTTGTTTTTTATTATTGGAAAAAAAAAAAAAAAAAAAAAAAAAAAAAAAATTTAATTATTTTATAGAGCGATAAACAAAGTACCTACACACACATGCCTATTTGCTGGAACTCAAGTTTTTTTTTTTTTTTTTTTTTTTTTTGTTGAAAAAAATTTTGTCGTTTTGGTTTCATAAAATTCACACTTTTTTGGCAAATAAAACCGTTTTAACGGTTTGTTTTACTGGGCCTACACGCTATGTTTCTATGCTACATATGATACATATGTATGGTACATATGCGTAAGCCTAGTTTTTATATAAAATTTCCATAGCATTAGTAATTAAAACAACTATTTACAACAACAACAATAATAGTAACGGAAAGCGGTACCTATTTACTCTTGAAATTTGTTAATAACACTATAAATTACAAAAAAATTAAGTAAAGTTTTGAAATGAAGACAAAAAGGAAAAAACCAACATGGTTATTGAAGTTTTTAATTACGCCGTTACGATGTCGGCTTTTAGGTGAAGTGATTTAAAATAATTATACACTTGACATGTAATTGTTGAGCTGAAAATATGAAGAGTTTTTTTTTGGTTATGATTTGTGTGTGTGTGTGTATGTGTGTGTGTGTGTCATTTGTTGTTAAATTGTGTAATCAATAGCGCAAATTCAACGTGTCAAAAATTAAAATTTCTAATTTTCATTCAAAATATATATAAAAAAAAATATACACTGTGTAACAATGATTAAAATTGTTTGCTTTCTCTAATGGACAATTCAAATCTTTTGAATTTAGAATTAAGTAAGCTTCTAAAGAACTTAATCCCATAATAAAAATTATGAAAGCTTCAATACACATATTGACACATGTGGATTACAAACCAAGATGCACTTCTGTTCGGTACAGAGAACCTCAGTTTTGGCAATATAAACTTAAGTTTTATTTGCTGTTAGTAGCCAGAATCATAATTGACGTAAAAAAAAAACTTAAAGTATTCTTCGTAAATGGTCGCCCAACGTCCAGCTCAATGTTTAACTAATTAAATTTTTGATCAGAAGTTCCAATATCATACGCAACATTAGCCTTTTAGGATTCTGCTTTTGACACATAACCATATGACTATAATATTTCAATAGATCTGAAAACTTTCGAGCATAACAGAATCTCCATTAGACATATCCTAGACATATTAGAAGTAAGGCCACGATTCAAACTCTAGGTCAGACAACTCCAACAGAGCGAAATATGAACAATTATTCTTCGATGACTTCCTCTTTGCAGATTTCTAGCAAACACTCTGAGAGTAAATAAAATTGTAATGCAAAGTCTAGTATGTTGGCTTATTAGACGTGAGACCACGGTTCAAAATATGAAAAACAAATATTTCATCGGCAACTTCCTCTCAGCATATTTCTCTCTCTCTCTCTCTCTGAGAGCAAATAAAATTGCGATGAAAAGTTTATCAAAAAATCTGTCGTTCGGAGTTGCAATTTGAAACTTTTTATTAATGTAAGGATTATGCACCGACCAGCTTCTTATAGTGGCATACCATCCCCACTTTTTAAGTTCGCTATTTATTACTCCCATGAACGTATACCTATTGCATTTATTCGAAAGATAATTAAACGTTTATTTAAAGATTAAAAACACAACATTGTTAAATAACTTGGCAAATACTTTACACCCTACACACTTTTAAGCACATACACGTATAATGTACGAGACAAAAGATACCAAAAGCCAAAACGAAAGTTAATATTTATTAAAAAAAAAATAAATAAAAATTATTAGTAAACCAAAGAAAAGAAAGTTAACAAATAAGAAAAGAATAAAAATAAAATTAAAATCTGTTAAAAAAAAAATGATGAAATTTCTATAAATATGCACACGAAAATTAAAAGCCAATAAAAAAAAACAAATTTCCAAATGGGGGTAATAAAAAATTAATTGTTTTAACCGACCTTGACTTTAAAATAAAAAAAAAAATGAAAAAAAAAGAAGAAAAAAATATTTTCTATAAATTTCCGTTTATTTTTGTTGTATTTTTGTATTTATTTTTGTAATTGATACATTTTAAATTGGTGTTAATAACATACCACCGGTACATTCGCTGGTTATGACAATACAATGTTAAGCGTACTGTTTATATGCTCGTAGCTTAATAAACAACATATTTTCTAATATGCCATCAAATGATTTCCTAACAGACATCAAAAGAAATTTCTTGAGTTTAATCTGGCGTATTAACACAGTAATAGAATGATTTCCATTAAAAAAAACTTACTTTTTTTCTATTTTGATGGAAGAACGTTAGAAATGTTCGTATTTGAATTAAAATTTAACACTTAATATTGAAAAGAAATGTGCTAACTGGCCATGTGAAACGGCCTTGCTGCTGCTGTAGGTATCATAAGGGAACTGGAGATGTATTATGGCAATCGATTTGTATAATCTCTTATCTTCTAGAATTTAATTACGATACTGATCCACTACTGATTCCCATCAATTTTATTCTTTCTTCAACTTTTTAACTACGATTAACCTCTGGAAAATGGTATGTTGGCCTATGTTGGGGTGAGGATAATAGTTGTAGCAAGTCGCTAAACAGGCAGTAATGTGCAATAAAATTGACCTTAAACTTGGAAAAAAAAATATATCTTTCAGCAGTTCTTTTAATAAAAGTTGCAAGAGAAACAAATTACCAATAAAAAGTTGCCCAAACCTATTGCATTAACATGCAGGCTTCGGGATTCATGGATAAGCATGAAATGTACAACATGGGTGATGTGAGAAGCTACGCTATACATGCATATGACTAAAGGGTTGTATTGGCAAATAATGTCTACATGGTATGTACGTTTATGGGATACATATTCGTTACCATTTTCTCACACATTTCCTGAAGATCACTGCAATAATCCTTAGACTTCCGGTTCAGCATGCCAGAAATGTACGATGTGACATGATGTCATTGTTGGTTGGTCAAATCTCTTTCTTTTTAAACATTTCTTTAGAATTGAAAACAATAATTAGTTGCCAAAGCTAAGCTTAAAAAACATGGCAAACCAACCATAACCTGATTCGTAGATTTTTTTTCCATTCCCGCTCAAAAATCATTTCTTATGCTTTTTTCCCCTGGAATTAAGCAGCAGTCTGTCTCCTAACGATAGCTTTCAAAAACAAACCAAATGATGCAGCCTCACAGATGTCATGTGTAAAATAGCTGTTAAAAGCAGCAATGTTCTCATTTCCGTTAGGAAATTCAAAAATTCATGGACTTATAGGCCAACCATTACTTTCAAAACAACTTTGTTTTGCATTTTCAACACACACAAACGACGAATGTTTGAAATGTTCATCTTAAAAAACCATTTAGTCAGGACTACGATCTAATTTCTCCCACCACTTAACACGTGCAGAACCTACAGTTTAAAGTCGACTTTGGACTACTGATTTTTCATGGCAATATTATTTACTCTTATAAAAACAAAGAATTAATCTGACTTGTTCCATGTTTGCTCTTACTTACTGAATTGGTGATTACATTGTTTTACTAGCTTCTCGCATTACCCATGTTATGTGTTTTTATTTTATCTATGAGTGGCAGACATCTACAGTTTAACTAAGACTCTGGACGACTGATTTTTCAGGGCAATTTTATTTGCTTTCAGAATTTTTTGCCAAAAGACTGCTGAATAGAAGTCGCCGAAAGAAATATCGAGACGTCTGAGTTAAAGTTTGAACCATGGGTTCTCTACCTACTAGACCATGGCGACCATTCCGACCATTCCGTTTGATCTGTTTGATCGTTATTCGCTTTCGTGTGATATTGTGATAAGTGATTCGCTTTCACTTTCAATAAACACTTG
This sequence comes from Sarcophaga bullata, assembly GCA_005959815.1. Lineage (NCBI taxonomy): Eukaryota > Metazoa > Arthropoda > Insecta > Diptera > Sarcophagidae > Sarcophaga > Sarcophaga bullata. Next base: position 93,312 of record QOCX01000250.1, read on the forward strand.
TTTCGAAAGTTGTTGGGATATAATAGCAATTGGAGGATGAGGTCTTGTATGTTAGCTGTTCTAAGAGAATCTAGGAACATAGTAAGCCTTAAAACAGCTTCCATATTAATCGAAATTATACTTGATTCTACTTAGGGGGCTTTTTCATTATTTTAATAGGCATCAAACTAAATAGGTGAGTATTTAGTTTTAAAATTGTCGTAACGATATGGATATGTACGTAACGATATGTACAGTATCAGCACTTTAAAATCTATTCACATTTTCAGTGGCGTATTTTGCCTTTAAGTCGCCACAGTTTAGCCAGTAGTATGTTGCTTTATTAGACGAGAGGTCAAACATCTTCAGTGACTTTTTTTTATTAGATTTCTATAAAAAGCTCTGAGAGTAAATGAAATTGCCATGAAGAAGTTTCTCAAAAAAATCTATCATTCGAAGTTGACTTTAAGCTGTAGGTACTGTGGGAATAAATCTAACACACACACACAACATAAGTGGTATGAAAAGTCGGCTAATGCCTAATTATATGTGTAAGTATATTTTGCCTTTATCAAATAAAAAAAATCTGCCAAAATTTGTGCAAAATTTCCATTTGATGGTCAACATTTTAATGCCAACAAAATGTTTTCTACAAGATGTTTATAGAATTTTGTAGCAACTTGTAACATTTAATAGTTCGAACATTGTTCTGACTATTCGGTGGTTGAATACATCTGTCATAGGATATTAGATGCTTAAAATATTAAAATTGAAAATGTGGCCCTGAATAGCCTTACCACTTACTAATTGAAAGAAGGCATAGAAAAAAAGCTATGAAAACTTGCTGAAAGTATGTAGAAGTCAATTTACAGCCAAAGATGATACCTGCTATCTATGCAACAAAATCATCATATCCTTATGCTATTAAGTTTCAAATTGGATGCGATTATTTTGCAAGGCAACATTTAATTTAACTTCGTTCTCCTGGTGGCCTACTAGATAGTGTGCTAGACTATTAGCTTAGGGGTTACGAGTTCGATTCATACCAGAGATTCTGGCCTATTACACTACACCGAGCATAAGAACAAACTTACTTGGCTTGTAATTAATAAAACAAATAATTTAACTTCTTTTTCCCACAGTGAAATATAAAATAAATTCAATTTTTTATAAATCAATTGCAGGGGGTATTTAGAACTCATATGTATCTGCCTATGCCTAAGGCACATGTGTGTGTGTGTGCCTTATTTATAGTTTACTTTCTGCCATTGGAAAACAATTGCAATTTCGTATTGCAGAAAATAGAACATATGTATTGTCTTATGACAAACATATGAAAAGAATAAAAACAAACAAAACACAATAGAAAATAAGAGAGAGAGAGAAAAAATATAACAAACAACAACTACAACAAAAAGAAAAAGAAATAAAGTAAATAACAATAATAAAAAAAAGAACAACAGTACATTTAAAAACTATAATAAGAATAAAATAAATAACGCTTGTAATTATTACGTATAAAAAAATGTAGAACTTTAGTAAAATAAATAAAAAATTTTAATGTAGACACTACAAGGAAGTAAATATAACACCCATGTCAAGCGTACATACCTATTTATTTCTGTATGTCTGTATATAACTAATGGAACGAATAAATGTTCGTTAAATAGACTTTAAAACCAGATAAAAACAAAAAAAAATAAAATAACATATGAAGAGAGTGTATAATAATAATAATAACAATAAAATATAAATAAATATTAAATAAATAACACTTTTTTTCTATTTCTTTCTAATGTTTATACGTTAAAAAATAAATAAAAATAAACTGAAAAAGAAAATTAAATGAAGTTTTATAAGCGACATGTTTTCAATTCAAATTTTATTTTATTTTGCTTTAATAAGGTGGCTTTTAAAAGCAAATTCATTAGGTGAAGTAAAGAAATGGGCTCTCTTCTTACGAGATACTAAACTAATGACATTTCAAATTGAATTCAAATTAAATAAATTAAGAAAAATAAAGATTAAAGCATTTAGAATTAAACCAACGTTCTCCAAACGTAACGGAACGTACATTTGTTTATATGGGGTGGGTCATCTATCGGTTTAAATTAATTTTATGCCATCACAAAATTCAGTATATTAACTCCTTTGGACATAATAAATCGCTTTACACTTAAGCAACGTTGCGATTTATTGGGCCAACAAGGAACTGCACGATGATGTGGATTTTCATCTTTTCCGATAAAACTCATTTTCATCTTGGTGGGTACGTTAAAGAGCAAAATTGCTTATGGTTTTACAGAAGCCAATGCACACATTACGAGTGCCAGTTTGGTGCAGCTTGTAGAGCATAGGCATCATTGGTTCACATTTCTTTAAAAATGAGGACGGCGCAACCATTATCATTAAATAAAATTGCCATGAAAAGTTTCTCAAAAAACTGTGGTTCGGAGTCGACTTTAAACTGTAGGTCCCGGCACTCATTTATCAAATTTACGCTCACAACATAAGTGGTGTGAGAAGCTAGGCCGTAATCCTGACTGAAGGGCTTTTTTTTTCTTTTTTTTTTTTTTTAACCGTTCTTCATGGTATCGATGTGAACGATTGGTTTCAGCAGGATGATACAAATCGCCACATATCTTATGGCACAATCGATCTATTGCATCAAAGGTTTGATGATGTCAATTGGACGCCAAGAAACTGCGATTTGACACCATTGAACTATTTTCTGTGGGGCGTAGTTAAAGAAAAGTGTTGTGCCAACAGACCAGAGGCAATTGAGCATTTAAAGGCCAACAGTTGTAATGCCATTGCCGAGATATGACACCATACACTCGAAAAACGGCACGAAAATTAGTCCGTTTGAATGTGGTATTGTAATGCCAGCCACAACAGCAATATGAATGAAATAATTTTCCATTTCTAACGTGAACAACAGTACTTTAAAACAGAAGAATTTATTGTTTTTATTGCATTTTTAAATTTGAAATTTATCACCCAAAAACATACGAAACTAATGGCAAATGCTAACTGAATCGGTTGGGTAATCGTTTGCATTGCCTTTTACATACTAAAAACGAACATATGTACCGTAAACGTTCGGCTAAAGTCCCCGGTAGCCAAACGTCTACGAAATGGAACGGAACGTATATTCATTTTTATAATCGGAAAAGCAAAATTAAATTTCGGTAAGCATTTACCTCACTCTTCAAACGAACATATGTTTTACTCACTGGGACTTAATTCGGCCTAAACGAATATTCTAAAAAAAAGTACTTTTTTAAACATATTAATTGGCCTTCTTTAGGAAAAACAAAAAATTTAGAAGTTTCGAAAAAATCTTTCGTTAGGAGTCGACTTTAAACAGTAGGCCCCACCACTGATGTATTAAAATTACCACATACAATATAAGAAATGTGAAAAGATGGGTTGTAATTCTGAGCAATTATGTATGTGTGTATGTATGCCGCTGTAATATAATGTACGGCTTGATGAAAAAAAAAATTACTTTAAAGTTTAAAACGCACTTTAAGTAATATGATGTGGCAACACCTGTTTCAATCCATAGCCTGAGAACTTTCTTAGTAAAAACAAATAAAATCAAATAAAATATTCTCATAGAAAAATATTTGTTTGTTTCTATTTTAAAATTTCATTTCATTAAAAAAAAAAAAAAAAAAAAAAAAAAAAAAAAAAAAAAAAAATCTTGCAAATATTTGAAAAATTATTTTTTAGCATAAAATTTTTGTAACCAAAAATCCATTCCTTATAAATTGCTGTTGCTATTCCTATTCACGTTCACATTAGTCTTCACGCTTTAGATGTCTACCGTTTGTCAATAGAGTGGTTCAGTTGGATTGTATTTTTAAAGATAAAAAAATAAATATTTTCTTAACGTTTTTGTTATTCAATTTGCCATTTTTTTTTTCGGAACACAGTTTCATTTAATTTTTAAAAGGTTTTTTTTTATACGTTTATGCTTAAATACAAGCTGATATTGAAACTTAAAAAGTTAAGCTCAAAAAAGAAACACGAATGGAAATTATAACATTTAGAAAGATTTCTACGAAATATGCTTTTGAAGTTGTTGCGTGTCAATAAATCACTGCAAAATTTATTTTATTTTTTTTTTGTGTGTGTGTTTTTTTAAGAATGTTCTTAATGGTGATCTGATGAAATTATTAGAAATAAAATTGAAAACCTTAAAGCGTGCTGTACTGAAAACACACGCGTCTTTAACAATATGAGCGGAATGAATATTTTCAACAAAAAAAAACAGTCGGCATATTGCTTTTGAATGCAAACAGGATTACTAACGCAGTAAAATAGTAATTATATGCACCACATTCGATTGAAGATATCGGCTAGAATGATAGGATCTCTAAGCAACTAGTGTGTCAACCGAAACGCAACAGATTTTTGCGAGATATTCGTAATCGATATTATAATCTTGGAACTCCCATGACTGAACAAAGGTTTTAAACTATTTGGAAAACAAAGTTAGATCAAGACTATGCAAGAAAGTGTTTTCTCAACATGTTATCTCAACATGTTTTTCAATTCAATTGTGTTCTGTTGCGACAAGATGTTGAGATAACATGTTGAGACAACATATTGAGAAAACAAATTGATACAACATATTGATACAACATTTTGATACAACATGTTGAGACAACATGTAGAGACAACATATCGATGTAACATGTTGAGACAATATATCGCTACAACATATTGCTACAACATATTGCTACAACATATTGCTACAACATATTGCTACAACATATTACAACATATTGCTACAAATATTGCTACAACATATTGCTACAACATGCTGAAAGAACATTATGTGACAACATATTGATACAACAAGTTAAGGCTACACGTTCTTTAAACCTGTTTTTCTGTTAAGACAACATGCATTTTTCGGTTGCGTCGACATGTAGAGACAACACGTTTTTCAATCCAACAAAAGCAAACATGTTGCTGGAGGAAATTGCTTTAACAGAGTCTGAATAGATTTTCAATGAAGGCTAAATGAATCTTAGAGACTAAGTGGGGTCTTAGACACTTTATTTTCCATTGAATTTAAGCCGCGGTCATAGAAACAAATTATAACCTCTTGTATGTAGTAAAGCAAGGTGAACATCAGGGCAAATCTCATCAGTTCTAACAAGAAAGACTGCGAAATTTATTCGAGCATTAAATCTCTAAACTTCGGTTATCGCTGTTGCGTCAATCAATGCTCACAGTTTTAACTTACTAAGACCAAAAAGTCTTCTCAGTTGTGTTTGTCCGCGAGCTAAGGTTCAGGCATCCGATATTGATATCTTCTATCAAACCAAAACAAATAATTATTTTGTAATCTCTAGGTTCTAATGTAATTCTTTTATAGTCATTAACTTTTTTCCTGCCTTTTTAAGAACTGAAACTGGTTTCAGTTTTAAAGATGATTGTAAAAATCTTCTTCTTCTACTATGGAAGAGCTGTTGCTTTGTTTTAAAATTTTTATTTAAATACTGAATCAAACGAATCTTTTTCAATGGATTTGAATTAATTTTTTTTTTTTTTATTAGAATTTGTTTGTATAACATCGAATAAATGGCGAATTGTTAAGCGTTTGGATTGTACGTGTGGGCTTTTTGGTGATGGTTTTTAAATCATATAAAACAGAACACCCACTGCAGTTCTCAAATAAAGTTATTGTTTTTGTTTTTCATTTACCATATTATTTATAATTATATACACTCAAATGTATATTAATGTATATAGAAAGACTGCTAAACTATACACTCACTCACATAATTATATACTAAAGCTTGGTATAGTCGTGTATGTACAGATTGTTTTTGCAACATGTTTGATGCTAAGCAAAGCATTTGACTCGGCCTTTGCATGTTTATCTAAGAAATGATTTCAGAATCTCTATACAATCTCTTTATCATTTCGATAAATTTCATTAGTTTAGAAATCGATTTGAAGGAACACAAAATATTATTTAAATTCTCCTCTTCATAGCAGCAGTCAACTAAATAGTAATGTGATTATTTTTAAATCTTAATTATCATGCATAATAAATCATTATTTTCTTTTTTTCTATATTATTTCACGAGAACGATAATAAATGTTAAATGAACTGTCACTTGCATACCAAATGATTTCTGTATTAAAACATGCAACACTACATTCTTGTTGGTATGAAATCGATGAATTTTTATTTTCAAATGAATTGTTGATGTGAAAACAGTATTTGCGTATTTGCATATTGAATTGCAATTGCATTTTAAAGTAATTTTTTTATTATTATTTGTTTTTTTTTTTTTTTAATATGAAAAATGCATATGTAAATACATGTTCAAATACATGCATTTCATAAAAATTTCTTATAAAACAACAACATTCTGATTATGCATTTAAATACTCCACCCTAAATATTAGAAATAATGGTGACAGTTGGTTCCAAAGAATTTCTATTACTCCCATTTCTAATTCCTAGCTTTTGTTTTTTTTAATACTTGAAACGGCATTGACATAAATATCTTGGTTTAACTGCTAAACATAGCTCTACTCTATTGAACGTGCGAATGAAAAACAATCCTGAGAATATAAACAAAATAGACTTCTTCTAACCATTTGATAACTCTGAAGAACTTATGAAGATTCTTGATCCAATCCGGATCCGAATCAAGCATAGCGTGTTCTTTTAAGAGCTTGAAATCTTGATAATACTTACGTACTTAATTACGATTAGGATCTAACTTTTCACACCATTTATGTTGTATGTGTTAATTTCATACATGATTGCAGCAATCTACAGTTTAAAGTCGAATCTGAACGACAGATTTTTTTTTTTAGTTTTTGCCAGAAGACTACTGATAGGAAGTCGCAGAAAAGGTACTTTTTATTATTTCGTTTTGTTCGAAACGTCTGAGCTGGGGTTTAAACCGGAAGCTCTCGTCCGATAAAATAGTACTTTGTCTACTAGACTACAGTAGCTTCGAAATAGTATTGGAACAAGCTTATAACACTTTATGGTGACAACAGTGGAATGGATATTAGGTTCCAATGTTCAAGGGTTGCTCATTGGTCGGCATAAACCAATGAATTAATGTGACAGCATGGAAAATAATCCAGTAACGTAAAATCGTAGTCAACTGCAGCACTTATGGAGGCAGTTTAACAACAGGTTGCACTGTCATGGGGAAACTATAGTCAAATACCGAAAATCCAGATAGCACAGCACGCTAGTGTAATCCATTCAATGTAATGGTATATTTTCACTCATTTCGAAAGAAGTGATGTAGCCAGGTTGTAAAACACAATTCTCTGACAAAAAAAATGCTCATCATTAGCCAGTTTTAAATAAACGCATTCAAAAACAACGTGATGCAAAGAATGGTCATTTCCCTACAACTATTGTGTGGGTTGTACTTTAAAGTCACGTAACTCAAGACACTTAACCAAACTTGTCCGTGTTGTTAAAGAAAAAGGCCAACCAGTTTAAAACTATGCTGAATCAAAATTTCTGGACTTAGCGTTACATAATACTTTGCCCATTATGGTAGATTCTTTCAGAACGTTAGGGAACTTAACACAAAAATTAAATTTTCTTGCCCAATGCATAGCGCTATCTTGTATTGAAGCCAATACTATGCAGCATTATTTTTTCTAATAGACTTCTTTGCAGTGTACTCGTATAGGCACACAAACAACGTTCTTTTATACCTTTTAGGAATCATCAGAAAATAACGATTAACTAACACATCTAAAGCTCCAGGAAGAGACTTCGATTCCTTTGTTTATGCTTGTACAATATCAAACGGTTTATGTTTAAATGAGGCTGTAAACTCTGCCGATTGACCAATTGACCACCACACTAGGAACGTATGAGAAAATTCACAGTATGGCCGTTATATGTGAGCTAGCTGAAGAATAGAATGCTATTTGGAGGCGAAAAGCTGTGTACAAGATGGATGGAGCGTTTGCACACAATTAAAATGAAATTTTTGCAAGGATTCATACTATGAGTAGGACGTGGGATTATCACTTGACACTTTAGATTTTAAAACAGTACAACTCAAGGACTTTATGTCCAAAGATAGTTTCATAGGCGAGATCGCCCATCTGCAGGCAAGGTCATGGTGCATGTTTTTCAGGATGTTGGAGGAATAATTTTTATTGAATTAATTGAAGCCTACAATTAAGTATTTTTTACAAGGCAATGCCTAGCCTTTTGTACTATTGTGATGACCAAAAGTTTGAAATGTTTTATCCTGCAATAGCCAAATTTAATTACTCCGAACTGTTTTCCATTCAAAAAAAATTTATTGAGAATGTAGGCTTCCTATTGAGAATATGGTTACAAACATACATCCAAACATATTTGGTCATTCCAAGTCTTCAGTGAGGATTACGACCTAACTTCTCACATCACTTATGTTGTGTATGTTAACAGATTTTTTTAAGAAACTTTTCATAGTAATTTTTATTTACTCTCAGTGGTTTTGTCAGTAATCTGTGGAGAGGAAGACGATAAAAAAATATTTTTCATATTCCGTTTTGTTGGAGTTAGAATCATGGCCTCACGTGTAATAAGCCAATACGATACTTAAATACCAGATTTATTTTCTACATCAAAAATGTATTGAGGGTGTAGATTTTCTACAGAGAATATGGTTGATACGCCTTAATGGTAAGCGCGTTCAAGGTGAGAACAATGTTAAACCTCTATGGATAGCTATCATGCCGTCAACATACATGCCATTCTGGCAATGAGTAACTCTGGGCAAAGTGCTGCGTACTCTAAGGAAATAGATTGAGAAATAAGCCTCATATTATCCTTAGTGGTCATATCTGTAGAATAAATTTTTCACAATTATTGAACGAAATTCATTCAAAATAATTCATAGAACTTGAGATCATTTACCGTATTCATCGTGGAGAACACAGTCTTTAACACCAGCGACCACTGTAGTATGAAATCTTAGTTTTTATTGCAATTTCTATTGCATCCCAAGAGTATCCATATTTGTCAACATGTCGTAATTTGAATGGCTTTTAATTTCCCTTTATTTTCAAAACATCTGCAACACCAACATACAATTTTGTATAAAATTTTTTTAGTTTTAGAGTTTTTGTTTTTGTTTTTTTCTTTTGCTAAATTGTTTTAATTGAATATTTTGCTCATTTCAGCACTCTTTTCATTTCAATTGATTGCACGATTGACTCAACAATTGTTTTTGTTTTGGTTTTGTTTTTGTTTTTTTTTGTTATGTATTGTTGTGTTGTATTTTGATTTATTTAATTAAATTGTAGATACAACAAATTAATTGCATATAATTTTTTATTTTATTTTATTTTGTTTTTATTTCATTGTTTTAATTTTTTTTTTTCCAACGCTTTTCTTTATCGTTTCAGTAAGTCATTCATTGATGATCTTTAAAGATAAGAGTCCAAAGGTTGTTTAGCTAGTGGGGATGTAATTCTAAATATATTTATACTTATACAACAACAACAACAACAACAACAGCAACAACTATATGGAATTCTAGGTGTAAGTCTAAAATATAGGTGTGAATTATATTTTAACACTTAAGGCTCTTTGAACGCCATAGATATTCTTCTAAAGACTCGTATTAAAGCTTATCTCATATTTCCCAAAAAAAATTATTAACGCCGTCATTTGAGTCTATAGTGTAATAACGTGGTTTATTTTATATAATTGACATGCAAATCTATCTTCACAATTAATATTCGTTTTGATTCATTAATTATTGTTATTAATCTTAACACAGGTGGTGGCGCTGCTGGTTTTGCTCAGTGGTGGTGGTGGTGGTGGTGGTAGTATTTCCGTTTTTATTCTGACATTTGAATTCTCAAAATATTTCATTTTTTCATTTTCACAAAATAGACCCGCATACTCATTGTAAAATTACAAAAAATTTAATTGAAATTTTTATTTTCAAATTGGCTTTTTATTAGAACGCATTAATCAATGAAAAATATTCAAAAACTTTTAAAAACAATTACTCTGCGCCCACAATAATGGCTAGCTGGTGTCCAACATTTTCAAAGTTTAACAAGATTAGTTTAATGATCGTAGACAATACAAACAAACAAGCATTCCCTGCTGCTATGGCGTACAGTGCGCTAGTACATTACCATAAAGGTCATGGGTTCAATTCTCACCACAGAATATGGTTTTTGTTACTTACTTCGTAGTAATTAGAATAATAATTTTGAATGAAATTGAAAAATTTAAAAAAAAAAACAAAAATAATTCTTGACGAAATTTCGAATGCTCATTTCGGAAAAACTTGTTGTATTTGAGCGACAATCTACAAATGAAAACATTAGGACACAACATGAACAAGTCGTCAATTCAATTGATTTTTAAAGCCAATTTTAAATACATTATCACTCACTTTATTGTCCATTATAATTGCTTTAGTTAGGATATTTATTAATTCAATCCATGAACAGGACCTACAGTTTAACATCGAATCCATGCAACAGATTTGAGTAGCTTTTTCATTGCCTTCAAGGCTCTTGTTAGAAGATTGCTGAGAGATTTTTTTTTTACATTTTCTTTTTTGAGGCTTGAATCAAGTGTTTTTGGTCTAATAAGACAACAAACCAAAATACTTGACTCTTTGATTATTGAAATCTATGTCGTAATTCCAAAACGCCATACAATCCTCCGGTATATTCAATTACAAAAATGTCAAATGGTTGGCTGGCAGACAGAATTATAGCGGTATTTGTAGCCGCTATTAATCTAAGGAAGTTTGTACAGACTTTCTATGGAGAGCATGGTAAGTGTTCTTTAAAGCATCCTTCTGACTGCATGCTCCTTCAGCATGTATTGCTCCTGTTATGGCAAATGAGAACCTAGGGTACAGCGGCTTTGGACAGTCTATAGAATTTGAGTCTATGGAGCCTCTGGTTAGAGGATTTAAGATCAAATAGTTGGCTGGCAGACAGAATTACAGCGGTATTTGTAGTCGCTAGAAAGGATACTCTATCATACATAAGTGATTTCACAAGAGGGGACTAGAATAATCTACGGAAGTTTGTACACACTTTCTATGGAGACCATGGTAGGTATTCTTTAAAGCATCCTTTGCTTCGTCTCCTCCCCTTCTGCCTGTCCAAAAACAGCATGTGTTGCCCCTGTTATGGCAAATGAGAACCTATCATACAACGGCTTTGGACAGTCTATAGGATTTAAGTCTATGGAGTCTATGGTTAGGGGATTTTCAGATCTAAGAAAAGGAATTATTGGCTTACATCGCCTATCTTAACTGCCACCTGCACCGAACCAATAGACTCTATGATTTTGGGAATTTTTTTTCTTTATCTACCAATATTAACTGAAAATAGTTTTGATCAAAATTCTGGCAGTCGGCTTAGGACAGATGGCCCGGAAATTTTTGCGAAATATTTTAAAAAATTAAAATCTAGCCATGATGTTGAAAATCAAACCAACTGCCTTACAGATAAGATGGCTGGCGCTATACAGTGACTGTTACTTCCATAATATTCCGGAAACAAATGTATCAAGAATTCAATTTTCATATCAATTGCTGATTAGAAACAATATTTGTCATCTAAAAAAAATTCTTTTCCCTTTATTGACAAAATTCTTAGGCGAGGAATTTAAAAATTCATTTTAAACAAATATTTCCATGAATGCCCCCAAAAAAATTATTCAAAATCTACTGAAGAAAAAAAAAATCATTTTCAAGATTTAAAACTTTACTTTGTATAAACATTTCGTTTTTTTTTTCTTCACTTTTATTTAAGAAATAAAAAATAAGTCATAAATTATTCTTTAATATGAGTTTAACATGAATACTTGACGAATGGCAAAAAGAATAAAAATCTGCACGTAATATGCACGTATTTGAGACAGCTTATGCATGCCATACAATTTTTGAAATGAGGCGCTATAGTTTAACGGAAGTAATGTTAAGTGGTCAAGAGATTATGACTAAAAATATGCTCATGCTGTGAAAAAGTTACAAATCAGAACGCCATTCAAGCATTCAACTCTTATGAGATTAAATCGAAGATAGTAGAGTAAAATCCGGGGAAGCTGACCCAGTAAGGCAGGCAAAATAAGGTTACCATCTACTGGGCCCCAGGTATTTTTCGGTAATAAGCAAACGGACGAGTTTGCGCTAAGAGCACAACCCTTCTGTAGACAGTAATGATTCGTAAGTTATGCTTAACGAAAGAAAGGATAAATAGAGGCGTAGACTCTTCTCAGGCCAAATGTGAGAATCAAACCTTTTGTTGGGAAACTATAATAAGGAGAGATCTGCATCATGCATTAGACTATCATGGAATGACTTGAGCTTAGTAATCGATCTTTTAGCGCAGCACTGTGAGCCCAGAGTACATCCTTAGAACCTCTGAAGCATTAATACATGCCGAAAGGAAACACGTGGGTGCATATCAGGTTCTAGGCAGTGAATTGACATTGTTGACACCGAACGGCATGCCGAAATTTGTTAGGGAAATAGCCTCGGCTGCCAGACTTTATGGGACACGTATAGACAAGAAAAGGATTGCCTCAAGGATTGGGCTTAAATACCATGGCCATCCATCAAACAATAGCGTTTCTTACGGGCCTATGTTCTTCGGGTAGACATACCGAAAGCCTCTGAAATTCCACCTAATGATTTCTGCAGGAGCTGTAGACCTGAAGAGATTGTCTTTCACCTCATGTATTAGTGTCCTGAGGTTTCTGTCCTCTCAGTTTCTGGCATCTATGACAGAGTTTTCTCATATAAAAACTGCTGCTATAGCAAGATTTAATTTGGTCTCGTGACAGTTTTCTGTAGGTAATGGTTGTCCTCAGGGTAGAATGTATTATGGTATGACAATAGGACTAAAATCTCCTAACCCAACCTAGGCTAGGCAGAGATACAATACGGATAGCCTACAAAGTTGAACAGGATTACAATAGATCGTATGGTCACTGCACTACGACTCCACTTCACAACATTCACAATAATAGCCACCAATTCCAACTAAAAAAAATGATTTCAGAAATCATAAAACAAATATGAACCGATAGGATCTCACAATTCGTCTTAAACCCCATTTTACACTCGATGAAAATCAGTCAGTAAAATTTATTCAATCGTCTTGACTGTTTACAATATTTTTTTCATTTTTTTTTTCGGTCTAATTTATTTGTAAACATGATCTGACTAATAAATTTTAACGTAACAAACGTTTTTATTTGTACAACAGCTTCAGCGCTGGCTTATAAGATACTTTTTTTTTTTTTTTTTGAATTTTGTAACCACATACAGGGTTTTTAGCATAAAAAAGGGAGTGAGTGAGTAACTCAATGACTCGCTGACTTTATGCACGAAATAAGTGTGAGAATCGAAATTATTGGCCACATACATACGTATTTTTCTAAGTGATTTCTTATGTTATGGCAATTGATACAACAACAACAACAGCAACAACATTAATAATAACAATATTTGGCTTTAAAAACTGCCTAAAATAAATTGCCATAAATTGCCCGAGTGTTACATGCATGGCCTTCATTCAATAACGTGCGAAAATAATTTTTTTTCGACAGTGATGGACAAAATAAAGAAATAAATCAAATGATATATGAGAGAGAGAAAAAATCAACGTAAATTAAATACATTTTTAAAGAATTTTTTAAATTTTGAAATAAAATCATACTTTAAACGCCTTTTTCAGGGGGGTGTTTGCAGCAATCAATCAATGAATCATCAATCAATCATAATAGAATATGGTGTGTTAGATCATACCACATAAAGTGTCTTAATTGGCAAAAAAAAAATTCGGTAGTAAGCCAAGGAGAGAATACGAAAAAAATTTGGTGTGTGTGTGTTGATTTTTATCCATGAGAAGTGGAGTCTACAGTTTAAAACTGACGCCGCACGACAGGCTTTTGGAAAACTTTTCATGGCACTTTTATTTACTCTCGAAATTTTTGCCTGCTGAGAAGAAATCGAAAGAAATATTATTTCGTACTGTAGGTTTAGGAGAAACCTTTATTTTAGCTGAAGCAGCAATGTAAAGTTAATTGTTTTTTTCCAATCTGGTGCCTTGGAAAACTAGGAGAATCTATTTTAGTCTATAAATGTGATGGTCAAACCGGTACCCTGGTAGAGAGTATCTAGAGCCATGGTTTTTTTTCGCTGCAAGCATGTTCTATTTATAATCATCATTTTTATGAGATCTTTATCCTCTTAAGGACCGACAATGAATACATTTTTTTTTTTACTTTTTATACATTTTTATACCTTCTGCTCTATAAATAAAACGTTCATTCACGGAACGTACGTTCATTTTTAAAATATGAAAGATATTGTGATTGATTATCGAATCGTAATGCATATGTTACGTTACGTTTGTTACGTTTGGCTAACCGTGGCTTAAGCCAGCAGTACATATGAAAAACGTAATAACATAAGGTGCACATATGTATACCTGGAGTCTCAAGAGGTAATACTTAACGACTATCAAATAACACTCGTTTATTCTTGCAACACAAATATCAACGATTACAAAATGGCGTTTCATTGACCCAAAAACAAGAAAGAATTCTTTAAGCATCTATCGTTCATCACTGTTATTACAACACAACCATTTAATAAGTCAAGGTCATTTAAAACCTTTCAAACCCTTTGTAAGACAACGTAAAATTATGAACACTTTTGAAATGTTTTGACATTTATTATGGCTGTCTAATTGTCTCTAGTTTGACAGGCCTGTCAACAATATTATCAACATTAACCACAAATTCATTAAAAATTGTACAGAAAAATAAAATGATGACATTTTATATGAAAAAAAAATTAAAAACCGTTAAAGTTTTATATAAAAAAAAGCAGTAACTGTTTTTCTTTTTTTTCATTTATAATTGAAAAAAAATTCAACTGAAGACACAGTCAACCTTAAATTAGGTACACAGGCCTATCGTTACAGCATATACTCGTTCGTATTCGTATATCAATTTAATAATAAGGCGCTAATGTCCGATAAACAAACAAAAAAAACCAATTATATTGGCCCCATAGTTTTATTAATGTTAAGCTTTAAACAAATACAACAACATCAGCAATAAAATGCTAACAACTAAAAAATATTGCTAACACCACAACTACTACTGCTATAGCGACTACGATAACGCATTCAGCCATTATACGGATATCCGCGGACGTGTTTGAAATTGTGATTAAAAACTTTTTGAATCACTTTCAGACGAGTGTGTTTGGGAGAATAGAAGAATTGTGAATTTGAAATCATACTGACGTATGCGACACACTTTTAGTGACGAATTTTTAAGAAGAAAAAAAAACAGACACACAAAACATAAACTAAAAAGGAATTGGCACTAAAGGGAATATTTTATAAGGTCAGAAGGTTTTCTTACGAAAAATTTTAATGAAAAATGATATTTTAAAGATAAATTTTTTTTGAACCCATATCACGAAGTCATTACCATAATTAATATGGCATGAGGCTTTGTTAATTAACCTGCAATAAGATTGTTTCGTTGACCAAAATCAAGGACAATATCGATTCTTCCTTTCTTTTAAAGATGTACAGTATTCCTCGAATTACATACACAAACATTAGACACTCATGTATAAAACCAACACACATAACATAAGTGGTGTAAGAAACTAGGTCACAATGCTGAAGGGTTATATTGTAATTTTTCAATTTCAAACTTTAATCAAAGAAATTTGTATTTCATTGTAAAACTGGCTGTTTTCAACGTACGAAATGCATTGTTATTCTAATCATCGTCTATGGATCTGGCTTTGAACGTTCCAGGAGGTATCTCGGCAATATCTAGACAAATGATCTCAAAACTTCCCGCACAGTAAAACCAAATCGTCTTTAATAAAATCACTATAAGAGGCCAAGAAAAGCCTCATAGCTCTTTCAGTGTAATTTTTGAAAGAGTACGGAATAATGACACCACCAAACTAAAATGCAAGCCACACAATCAGTTTTTCACAACCCATTTTGAGTACTGTGAGTCTCATATGCGACAATTTTACTTGTAGAAGTAAGATATGAGCTAAAATTAATTAAATGTATGAGTCGGTAGATGTATTTAAATGCTGTAAACCCCAATCGACAACTTCTGCTTATCCTCCATATAGGCCTAGCCATGT
The DNA here is from genome assembly GCA_005959815.1 of Sarcophaga bullata. Classification (NCBI taxonomy): domain Eukaryota; kingdom Metazoa; phylum Arthropoda; class Insecta; order Diptera; family Sarcophagidae; genus Sarcophaga; species Sarcophaga bullata. The sequence goes on from QOCX01000250.1 coordinate 109,481, forward strand.
CGTAACCTCTCCAATCTCTTTCTAGTTTTTCAATTCCTTGCACAGTAAAAGTAATGATGATGACCATAATTACGTATTATTCGGATGTTAAGCGCTCCAAAATCTTAAATCGGTACCCTTAAATCCCTAAAATGGAAATGGGACTGCAACAAAGCACTTTTCTTATCTCTTTCATATTTTTTATTACCTTGTTTTACTTAAGTTTTTTAAGCAAACCAGACATTTGCTTTATTGTACCAGGTTCCAGAAAGACAGAGTTGCCATTTGTTGTCATTTAGAAACAACATTTATGTATGTATTAGCGATTTGTATTCATTGTGGAGAGTTCGGTGAGAATGTTGCAAGCTCTGCGAGACAGGAAAAAAAATTCGAAGACCTTGAAGTATTATTTGTGCAGATTGCGGTGTTACAGACTCTTTGCGGCAGGAACAGCATAAAGTTTGAAAACCTTGATGAATTTGTTTTTCATTTTCTTTGTAATTTAATGTTTCTTTGGTCGCGTTCGTAGTCATTCACTTTGGTTACTACACCACGCTATCTACAAACTATACTATGTTGTAACCAAGACATCTTTGGCAACTAATTGCGATCAATTCTATAAATAGACAGTTTATAGCGATATTAGCAAAGTCGCCAGTGTTTAGTAGGTAGTGTGTTGACTTATTAGACGCAGGGCCTTGGATCAAACTCTAGGTCAGACATCCAAGAAAACGAACTATGAAAAAATATTACTTCGCCGACTACCTCTCAGCAGATTTCTGGCAAAAGCCCTAAGAGTAAATAAAAATTGTCATGCAAAGTTTCTCAAAAAATCTGTTGTTCAGAGGCGACTTTAACTTGCTGGCCACTAATGTATAAAATTGACATACACGGCATAAGTGGTGTGAAAAGCTAGGTCGTAATTCTGACTGAAGGGGTGCAATAACCAATGTAAAGCAGATGCTATTGAAGTTTGATCAACAGCTGATTTGAATTCTTTTGCCAATCCATGACATCATATCACAATTTCAAAAAAGTTACTAAGTATACTTCGGGTTGAACTTTAATGAGGGCAAGCTTTCTTGCAGACATAAACTGAACTTATAGATGGTTAGGCTTGCATTGCCTGAATGTTTGCCCCATCACATTTTCAAGTTATGTCTTGCCTATTCTTATCAATCGCCATTAGTTGCCTCCAATAAAACCTAGAAACGGGTTTCCTCTCCAAAGAGATACGAAATCTATTTCGCCGAGGTGCACTACACTTTTTTTTAAGATAATAGAAAATATTAACGTCATCTTATTTAACTATTTTCTTCATCTGGCAACGCTTATGTACATTTGCATTTCTAATAAGGAAGGTATGCCACAAAGCCATAACTTTTGTCTAAATGATTGCGAAAGTCAAACGTTTGGCGTCGCCTTTTTATATGTGTGTACGAACGAACAAACCTATTTACAGACAATAATAAATAATGATAAAATTAAAATTGATGACAGCTGCCAAAAAGCATTAATAATGAAAAATTATTTACAACAACAACAATAATAACAACAACAAAAAGTGAATCTAATAACAATTACAAAAGTATCAAAAGTATCTCTCTCTCTCTCTCTCTCTCTCCCATTTACATTATTCTTGTGGCATAGAAAATGAATGAATCTGTTATGGGGCAATATCAGGCGAGTGGCATAACTCTATTAAAACTTTGAAGGCAATTACAATTACGGTATAACAACTCAATTATCATACGACAGACGTTATTTAACGATTAAGAGAGATGATAATGACAATTGCAATGATGACTTTGTTAATAAAAAAAAAATATTGTTTTTGTTTTTCTTTTTGCGCTCTTCGTATTTCTAATAGAAATGTCAATAGCATTATAACGAATACAATAGCAGTAGCAGTAGCAATAGCAGCAGTAAAGCAATATCTTTTTGCCTTTTTGTTTCTATCAATAATAGGGTCTGAGGTGAAATTATAGAAAAACAATTAAATAAATATTAAAATGCATTATAAACAATTAATAAAAAGCAAAGTATATTGTATAATGAATACAATAATAACAAAAAAACAACAAAACCTTGTATATGACGTTTTTAGATACGTTTAGTTGCTGCTAGTGCTACTCTGCCCAACCAACCAACCAACCAACCAGTCATATTTACTTTGACTACCTGCTTACAATCGTCGTAGTGTTTTCTATTCACATTGGTATAGGTATTGCAAAGAATAGATAAAAATTAAATGCATTTTTGCCTTTACATTTGTCCATTTTGTAATTAAATATTATTTTTATAAGTTTTTTTTTAAATTTTTTTTTTATAATTTTTTAAACGTTACTGTTGTTACTTTTTATTCATCTACGCTTCTGTTTTTAATGATGACGTTAATAAAAATTATAAAACCCCTATTACTACTGCAATTAAGTGGGCATTTGAATATACAATACAAGTTGCAAAAAGGTTTGTTAAAAAAAAAATCAAATCTTATAAAAAAAAAATTGAAAAATTAGGGATCCTGCTGATCCTTCAATTGAAATCAAATTTCATGATCATTTCATTTCATTTCAAGTCTTGAGTTAAAAATAAATTTTTCTTTCTAAACCAATACTTCAATCAAATTTTAAAATAATAACCTCAAGTTAACGATTAAGTTACAGTCGGGCCTCGATTATCCATGATTCGGTCAACCGGTAACCCCGATTAACCGTGGTGGTCAAAGATCAGTGTATTGTTTTTTGTTTGTAATGTTTTCAACTTGTATGCTTCGATTAACCATGATTGGCAGAATTTTTTTTTTTTTTATTAACTTCAAATTCATTCATACTGCATAATAAACATGAAAATCATGATTTCCCTTGTTTGCATACGATGAGTCAGAAGCATTTACAAGTGATTAGTTTAATCTTAGGTCTTACTATTCGATTAACCATGAAAATCGATTATTCGTAATACTTCTGGTCCCGATCATCACGGATAATCGAGACCCGACTGTATTTTAATTTATATTTTTTTTCTGCTTACTTTTAATCCTATCAGTAGGGTGAAACTCTCTTATAATTACCGCAATGATTTTGTTTTTCAATTATTAAATTTGGAAACAACAAAATCCTTTCTGAAACGATTTTTCTAAAATTTTTCCTTGACCCCATGGTATACTATCATACATACACAATTGCTGATTACAACTCCTTAGTCTGGTTTACAACCCAACTTCTCACATCACTCATGTTGCCAGAACCAATGGTTTGGAGTTGACTGCGAAAGACAAAATTTGATTTACTCACAGAGTTTTTTTTCTTTCATAAATTTACTAAGCGGCAGTCTCTAGTCGTTAAGTTCGAGATGTCTGATCTAAAGTTTTACCGTGGCCTCACGTCTACACAGTATCTACTACTAGCTACATGCTAGCATCTTAACTCTTCTAAATACTAGTCAATTAATAAGTTCTTTTTCGATCTGATTGACAATAGCAAATGGTATGACTTTCGATTATTCTTAAAGTGGAGTTAAAATGCTATCTAGCAGACTATGACGACCCTATATGCTATTTACTCTTTCTCCTGCCTAGAACAGCATAACTCACTCCATGACTACTGACTACGCAACTACACAACACTAAATATATCTCTGCAGGCGCCATTAACAACCTCTTAAAATTTCTAAGAACATTCTTCCATTTGCCTGATTAAACAAATGCCTGTATTGCCTCCACATACTAGCCTGCTTATACGATTTCCCCATGATCTTTATTCAGATGTCTGTTACAACTTAAATATTGCACGACAAAACTATTAATACAGAACAGGTGTAAGCTTAAAATTGTATTTCTTCTCTTTATTTTCGATCACATCATATTTACTGTCATGAGGTCTCCTTAAAACTGCTCGCACTTAGTGAACTGTTTGCTGCAGTGCAAGTGAAGATAAAAATAAAATCTTGTGCTGATTATTTACTATTTATACCTAAGTTAAGATTATATAATCTTACTAACATACTTAATTTGTCATTATGACAACTTAGCCAGGATAACAACCTAGTTTTCACCACCACACATATGATGTGTGCTTGTTTATCTAATGCATGAAGCAGTATGTGCAGTTTAATGTTGATTCCAAGCGATAGGTTAGGTTAGGTGCCAAATGCTCCCTGTGGTGCCACGGGTAAGAGCAATCCACATACTAAATTCCACCGAACTTATAAAAGAAATTCGTCAGTGCGGGAGCTGGACAATAAAAGTACAACTCCCCTAAGCTAGAAACCAGATTGAAAGTTTTATGAACGTAGCTATACCCTTGATATTAATCGATGATAACACCGTTAAGCTGACAAAAAATAGAGAGCCCTTCCGGAGAGATGAGCATTGGCCAAGAAAGTGGATAACAGTTTCTTCCTCTTCAGCAGATCCATAACCTTGGCAGTAGTCGTTCGAATGGAGCTGAAATCTTTTCGCATGTCTTCCTATAACGCAGTGACCTGTAAACATGGCGAGTTTGATCGACATGACCTTACGATCGAGTTTGAGTAGTCTCCTACCCTTAATGGGCCTAGTGAGTCTGACAAATGAGCAAAACTACTCATTTGTCCGAAAGAATTGTTGCCTAATGGCCAATTTAACAGAAGTTAGTGGCATACCTCATTCGATAGGCGAGGATTCTGGAAGGAGTGTACTGGCTCTGACAAGTTATTCAGTATTAATTGATGCAGATTCAGTTCGCAAACCTGATCCGCTTACTATGAAGATTCTTGGGCAGATATTTTTAACTGGAAAAACAGAACGTATATGACAACATTTTCCATACAAAATGGCTGTTAAAAATAAATTTTTTTTAAATTAATTTAAATAAATATTATTATTATACAATAATTAAAATTAATTAGAAAATTAATTAAAATACAATTTTTTTATTAATAAATGGCAATCTATTTTATTAATAAAATTATTAAAAAAAAATTTCTTCATTTTTATTGGGCCACTCTAATTTTAAATTTTTTTCCTCTTCAAAACTATGTATGTAAGTGGTGTAACAGTAAAAATAAGCTTAAACCCATAAAAATTATAAAAAAAAATTCAAAAATAATTACAATTAATGAAATAACGGACAGAAAGAAGACTTTGTAAACGACAGACAGACAGACAGACAGAGAGACAGACAGACATATGGAAATAAATGAATGAATGGTTATCGGTATGAGTAAAAACAACAATTTAAGTGCTGCTACTACTATCACTGGCTTCATTCATATTAAATTACGCGATTAACATTGCAGAGAAGCTATACGAAGAAAAAGATATTTAAGAAATCAAATAGTTTACCGGAAGAGGCAATTCAAAACGCACTTGACTTTATTTGAAGTGGCTACACATGCACGCACAGCTAACACCAACAAATATCATTCATAACTTCTACACCCAATTCAATAATAATAAGCACAGAAGCAAGCAGTAGAGACGCAACACAGAAAAAAAAAATTGAATTAAAAATGATAACCAAACAAAGAAGTGCCATGTCAGACCATAAATAAATGAGCATAGATGGGCCTAATAATAAAACAACAATAACAATTGCATTTTTCAATACCTACGAAATATATATGCACGCATGTGCATATTATAAGAGTATATGAACAGAGAGACGGACGAACAGCCACTCAATATAAAAACCTGACACATGTTTAAGGAAGAACAATCAAAGTATGACTCCAACAGATTGTTTTCGTTCCTATGTATAGTGGAGTATTAAAGGAAAGGAAGATATAGGGGGGCGGCGGGCTGAGAAGATATTCAACAGACAAAAAAAAAAAAAAAAAAACACTTTTTAGTCATCCCATCATATTCAGGGCATGCAAGCCATTTATGGTTTGTACGGAATTCATATGGCATGGCATGGCATGGCATGGCATGGCATGTATGTACACTTTATGCCTCTTAAGGCATACACAAACAAATTCTATGAAAAGAAAAGAAAGAATTCATATGTACCAGTGCTCACTTTGTTCTACTCGCCAATCGCCATGAATACCATACATGTGTCTGCATGTGTATTTGTATGTGTATATAAGCAAGTAATAAATTTTATTTAAAGTTTAATTAATAAATGGTTCCACAATTCTTACAAAATATAAAAAAAAAAAATAAACACCAAAAAATTATGACTAAATACTGGGAACATCGTGAAATTCTTTCTTTCAAACTTAAAAAGACGTTAAAAAATACCCGCGTTAAAGCATAAATTTAGCAAAGTGAAGAGCAAAAACAAAAATCTGTCACAAATCATTTGATTTCTGGTTTGTTTAACAAAAGAACGCAACGAATTTATTGAATTCAATTAAAATCAATTTTCAAATTGAAATTCAAAGTTAAGGTGACCAAATAGCTACAATCGGAACAATAAATTAATCAAAATATAGGGAAAAACAAATACAACAACAACACAAAAGATTTTTATTCAAAGCAGCCATAAATTCATTAACACAAGTCGGACTGCCAATACTTAAAATCAAATCAAATCAATTTCTTAATTGATGACTGGCGATGAGACACAAAAATTGTGGTACTGGTATCAAATGAAACAAAATAAATCAAGTCAATGGTGTATTTCTTATTAATATTGATTTAAAACTCGTCTCTGAGTCATCACTTAACACTCAAGACAAACACTTTGAACTACTTTGTGCAGTAGTTCAAACTAAACCTGATCACATTCAAACCTATGGATGCAGTCACCAAAGCACCAAAGGCCACTTAGCATCAAAGGAATAGAACGTCTGAACTTTAACGGTTGATTGATAACAACCATCTTGTTAAAGCCTCATCTGTCAAATTAGTTGCCATTTATTCAGTCTGTTTTGTCAAACCACCATGGACATGTCTTGCATTCAATAATAAAATTGTTTTATCGAAATGGGTTTTAGCAACAAAATTTTGTGTTACCCAGTATGAGGTAAGTTCCCTTGCCGTGATCAGTTAGTAGTGGATAAAATCGGTAAAGTTGCCTGATCTTTAAACGTCCTGTCACCCAAATACCGATGGCGTCTGTTTTTAAGTACAAGGCGCTCACATGCTTTACCATCGCAGCTTCTGCAGTAATCCTTCTGACTCAGACTAGACTGCAAGCTTGTCAACGAAACTGCCAATAGCGCAGTGGCCGGTTAGAGTTCCTCTTAGAATGTGAATCGTACTCTTGTCGAACTCAAATAGTTCCTTGGCTGTATTTTCACGGTTTGAAATTCCGCAATCAGATATGTTAGACCAATATGTTAGACCAGTGTGTTGAACTCCATGCTCCTTTTTCCAATTTGATAAAATATTCTTGTAGAAGCGCATATATCCCATCTATCGGCTCCTCCTCATACATTTTCGATCCCTTCCGTGTCAGTTTATCCGTCTTTTCGCGTTATTCTATGCCACAGTGGTCCGGAACCAAGTAGAGGCGGGTGTTTTGTCGACGTATGTTGTGTAGAGAGTCTATGCAACTTCTAATGTCCTTTGATTTGACAAGGTGTGATTCCAGCGCTTAGATTACTGCTTGACTGTTCACGCATATGATCAAGTTCGAAGATGGTAAGTTCCAGGTTTCAATCATACATGAAGTTTATCAAAATAAACGCCAGATCCAGTTCCACATTCCATTTTTGAATCATCGGTGAAGATGGTTTTATCACCGTCACCGATGACATCTTCAGCAACTCATTTTTCCAGAGTGCGAGTGTGAGTTTTGTATGTTCGTTCGAAAACAGAGCCTGGCACCATGTAGTAGTCGCATCTAAAACTCGTGTGATTCAGTTCGACTTCATGCAGTATTGCAGCCACCGCAAATGGCCCAAACATATCTTTAATCTTAAGCTTCAGTGCAGTTTTAGCAACCACGTTTTGAGGGAAGATATCTAATGGTTGTGAAGACAAAATGACCTGGAGGCATGAACTTCAGAACAACCGAGATGCCAAAGAATGCGACCTCTGTACCCTGTTCAACGAAGATAGGTAGATCTTTTTTTGACCTCTGACGATGCTTTCCAATTCTCCCTAAAAATGTTTAGCCAGTCTAACATGAATTATAAAACAAGGCCACAATCGCTTCAGTTACTTACTGGAGGAAACTTTAGAGCAGCATAAGAGTAGGATTTTTTACCATCAAAAAATTTGAGATATCGGAATGGGGGTATGATCCCATGTGACCCCTTCACATTGCAATTTGTTGTACAATTTAATTAAGTTCTAACATTGGAGGGTCGATTGGTTGAAAGTTGATCATCGGTTGGTTGAACGTTGAAGTTCATGTTCATCTTGGTGGGTACGTTAATAAGCAAAATTCTCTTATTGATACTGCAAAATTGTATTTGGGGCTAAGAAAACACACACATGGTCTGAGAAAAGCCAATGCATACATTTCGAGTGACTATTTGGTGTGGCTTGCGGTGCGGAGACATCATTGGTCAATATTTCTTTGAAAATGAGAACTATGCAACCATTACGCACAATGTAGATACCTACCGCATCATGATAAACGATTTTTTAGTACCCGCTCTTCATGGTATTGATGTGAACAATGTTTGATTTCTACAGGATGGTTCAACATGCCATACAGCTCATGTCACAATCGATTTATTTAAACGTTTGATGGCCGTTTAATTAGCCGAAGTGATAATGTAAATTGGCCGTGAACAAGTTGCAATTTGACACCGTGGGACTATTTTCTGTGGGACGCTGTTAAAGAAAAGTGCTTTGTTGACAAACGATTAAGAATTTGAAGGCCAATATTTGTGCTGACATTGCCGAGATACGACTCCATACACTAGAAAAAGTGCACGAAAATTAGTTCAATCTAATGAGGTGCAGTGATGCAGCCAAACGAATGAAATTATTTTCGAAATTTTCAAATCTTTTTTGTTTTTTTTTTTTTTTGCTCTTTTAAATTTAAACTTTTAAATGGGCCGCAACGTGTATGGATCGCATTAGTGCTAAGCCGAGTTCTATAATGATCAATTGCATTTCATTTACATATTAGATCAACATAATATATAGTAAGATGCGGATCTTAGAAAATATTTATTTATTTTATATTTTAATTAGAATTTTGCAATTAAAACATAAAAATTGTTGGAATTTGTTCAGAATACTTATCAGGTTGGTAAAATAAAAATTGTAAATTGCTTACCTCTAAGGCATCTTTTTAAAAAAAAATTTCCATATAAAGTCGCTTAAAAATCAGTCAGTGGTGTTTCATACAATTATTAGCGAACGAAACCATACAATTCTTTACAATACAACACTGAAAGACAGACAAAACGAAAAAGAAAAAAATTATGATCAGTTTAGTAACCCAAAAAAAAAAATAATAATCTTTGAAACATACGATCATTATATATGTTGTTAAAGTTGTTGTTGTTGTTGTTGTTATTATTATTGCTGTTTAACATTTAATTGCAATTATTGTAACCTTAAGCGTTTCACATGAAGCACAGAAGAAGTATAATCATCATACAGAGAGAGTTCAAGTATTTTATGGCATTTTATGATACCCTTTCCATTTGCATGTTGTAATCATACATGCTCGAGTATTGAATAACTATTAAAAAAAACAACAAAAACAAGAAAAAAAAACCCAAATGCTCTAATGATTTATTGGTCATGTTCTTTATTATGCGATTACAATCCAATTTTTTTTTTTTTTTTTTTTTTTTTTTTTTTTTTTTTTTTGCCAGAAAAAAAATATCTAAAGATCTGCGCAGTTTGACTCAATTGCTGATGACGTTTATGACTGATATGCTATACAGCGATGCAGCCAGTCGTTCATCATCTTTCATTATGGCATAAATTTTTTGTTATTTTTCTCTCTCTCTCTCTCTCTCTCTCACTCTTTTTTGGTTTTGGGGGTCAATTCTTGCATATTACTTTTATGGCATATGTATACATATATGTATATGCATACATATCGTATGTTGTATTCAATTTGCCATAATTGTAGGTGCTGACTTTTGTAATGTTAGGTTATGTTTGTGTTTTTGTAAAAGAAAAAAAAACAAGAAAAAATTTGTATTTTTCTTTAAGCTTTGGGGGTGTATTTGATGGCTAAAATTATTTCGTTAAAAGAATTCTCTTGGGATGCCATTTTTCTGTATTCTCATATGAGTGTGTGTTCAATATTTATGATTGAAAATATAGGCTGCAATACAATTCAGTTAGGCAAGCAAGGCAAAATCACTTTATTAAATTCAATTTTTTTTTTTCATGGCAATCATAATAATAATGTAGAGAAATACGTTCGATTACAAGAACTCTAATTTGGTAAATAAAGCCTTTTCGAATAGAGCCCTTAAGAGATATTGTCTGCATACTGATGCCTACCATCAGGGAAATGTTTTAATAAAAGTAAATATTCTAACCACACAGGCTGCACAAACCGAAAATCCAATCAAATTTGCAGAGCCTGCAAAGCTTATGTAAATATTTCTAGTCGCTGTATTATCCTCGTTGCCATACTCTAGTAGATAACGTGTTGGCATATTAAACGTAAGGCCGCGGTTAAAACCCTAGGTCAGAGAACGAAATATGACAAGAAATATTTGTTCGGTGACTTCCTCTCAGTAGGTGTATGGCAAAAACACTGAATGAATGAAATGTCATGAAAAAGGTTCTCAAAAAACTGCCGTTCGGAGTCGACTTTAAACTGTAGGTCTTGCCACTCATAGATAAAGTTCCCTCACACAAACTAGGTCGTGCGAAAAGCTGTGTAGTAATCCTGACTGAAGGATTGCCATTTCTTGGCACATAATTTTCGAACTTTATTGTATCACAAGCCTTTGATATTTAGTCTGCATTAGAATCGGTTTACAAGTGCTTTGATTGCCTTCTCTCTTTCTCTCTCAATTTTTTATAACATAATCCTTCTTTAGAAGTATTAGCCTCCATCATCTAAGCTTTGTATGCAAAATTGACATTCATGACGCAACCAAGCCAACGATTTCATTACATTTCCTTTATGTTTCATTCGAAATTAGTAATCCTTGCAGATGGTCATTCACATAGTTTTCTTGACCAAGATCGGATGCATCCCTTTTGCTCATGCATCTGCGTCATATAACAGCATTAGTAATATAATGCTTTGTACAGTGGTAATGTCGGAAATTTCAAAAACACATCCACTACGTCCAACATTCACGCGTCATTTTCTACTCATGCAAGGCGTAGTGTTGGAAGCAGCGAAAGACCAAGTCTGTAATCTGTAATCGAATCGTTTTCTACTGATACTGCACAAACTTCTGCTGGAACATTGTTCAAAATACAGCTAAAAAAAATTAATTCTTTCTGTAATGCGGTTGCAGATAGTCATGTACTTTGAAAAAATGTGTGATCTTTCACTTCCTTCAAGCATGTTGCATTGAAGTTGCCATAAAACAGTGAAACATAAGACAAATTGCGACGGTGCTCTTATCGATTATTGGAGTTGAATACCTTACTGTCATTAACAACAAAAACATTAACGACCAAAGACAGATAAGAGTGACCCTTTTAGCCTAAATATTTAAAGGATTTGGACAATATTCATAGGAATGTGAATGACAAAACTATTGTCATTTGAAGATTGAAATTCTAGTGAATTGGAAACATTGTTGTTTTCACTAAAAGGGTTTTTCTATTTGATACACCACGGTCCTCGGAGAAATGGCCCAATGGTCAATCGCCCAATAAGATTTTGTGATTTAATCTTGTTTGGAAAAATCTCAATTTTTGAGTGCGACATCCAATACATCATTGATAAGATTCTGTCCGGTTTTCATCAAATAATTACCGTTAATTTTATAAAATTTGCCATCACACTTGTGGGTTTCAATTACCGAATATTTAGTATCGTATTGCAACCAATTTCAACTTTTTCAATTTAACAGTAAAATAAAGCCATTATAAGGCTCTCTCTCACCATATCTCTGTGATTTCTATACAAAAAATAAAAATGCCTACGAATCCCTTTAAAATAGTAAGAAAATCAAATAAATTTTTTTTTTTTTTTTTTTGTGAATTAATTTATGATGTTTAAAAAATTTATTTAACCAAGTAAATAGGCGCGCAATTAGAAAACAAAATTCAATTTTATGACTTTAAAATATTTGTTTAATTTATATGACATTGATATTTAAAGACTTGTTTAATGTATTTAAAGTTTTTTTATTATTCATAAATCAATCAATACATACATACACATGCATGTGCATGCATGTACATATTTGCACTTTATGTTGACTTAAGACTTACACGACTGACGAGACACTTCAAAAAGCCCTGTAATATATTCCATTGTACAGAAGTTGTATACTTTACTTTAAGTTTACAATTATACGAGGTTCGTTTAAGAAAAAAAGCGGCAACCAATAGTGATGTCTTTTAATGACATCATTGGGATTATCCGACAAGTGACATGTAGACTTTAACAACTCAATCGCAGCTTTCCGGTGTTATCCTTAGCTAAAGCTAATCTAGTGTGACAAAAACTTTTTTGAAATTCTATCTTCTGTTAATAGTATACTCCAGCCAAGGCCAAATCTGATATTTGATCAAATTTTACTCTGCTGGTCACATTAATTGGAAAGTTTGGATTTTGGCTACAATCCTATAATAAAATTCTTTGCCTACTGTCTGTGGACTCTTTTTAAAATTTTGGAATCATTATTGATATCCTTCAGCAACGTAGGAGCTTCAGTTTATATTTTCAAAACCAAATTTTATTTGTAATGGGAATGAGTGTTTTTAACGAGAAATAATCTTCAGCGATGGAGCTCAGTAGATGAATAGAATCGCGAATTTGATACGAAACCAAGCAGTTCAAGAGCAATCAAAGCAGTTGTGCATTCTTTGGGGCAGTTTGTGAACAATACTTCCTTAAGAAAGATGTAGGTTACAGTGGTGATTACTGTTAGATTTGATGGTTTCACGTCTGCTAGGGCAGGCGAAACCATGAACCTATTGAAATGCAGACTTTAGTTTTTACTTAATCCATTGACCTACGAGTCTTTTGTATACAGAGGGCATTCATTTTATTTACACTCGCAAAATTATTGCGTATTTTTTTCAATTTTCAAATCCAAACCATTAAAAAATCTCTGACTCTGGGTCAGTGGAGACGCCAAATTAATCGGAAACTTTTGAGTTTAAGTTTGCACGCACCACAACTCTCAATATACCAAGTATACTGGTATGAAATGAGCGTTTTATTAAGGCGTTTTATAACTACACATTTTTTTATTTTACAGTGGATTCCACGAAGGAAAACTGTTCGCCTTTCGAAGCAAATCAGTTATTCTCACCAATACGTGTCACATCGATGAAAACAAATAGCAGTCGAAAGCAACCAAGCCTGATGAATACGATAGATAGAGTAGCAGCTAGCTATCAAATTCTTCGTTGGTATCCTAAACCAAGTTAGTTTCGAGGGCTGGTGTATTGTCATGTTGTAAAAGTATTTTAGCGTGACTTTAGGCCGTTTTTCGATCACCACATGGTTTAAATTGATCATTTGTTGTCGATGGGGAGGTGGTACCTGTATTAACGGTTTCACCAGATTGTAGAATCTTTCTTTTCGCACCCAACACACAACATTGCCTTCCTGGCGAATCGATTATAGCCGATGGCTAATGGTTGTTCTGTATTAACTCATGTTTTTTTTTCTGTTTGGAGTTTTGGAAAAAAAATTGAAAATAAAAAAAAATATTGTTTCTGGAAAGGACCAACCCCGTATATCTGCTACAGTAGAAAAAATCTCTTGTTTATTTAAAAACAAACTGGTATAATGAATCTGACACAAATAAAAGAGATTTAAAAAGGAACTGCAAAAGAATATGAACTAAACTTAGTTCTTTGGGGGACCTTCTATCAGATTCTAAGAGCAACTAATTGCCCTGAAAATTCTCTCATATATGTAGGCCGGAGTTGATGTTGGATTATAAATTCATTTCTGTCGACGAACTCTAGTCATAAGTGTTTTGAAAACAAAAAAAAATTCTGAAAGAAAAGAGTTACCCTGAAAAAGTGTTTTGAAAACAAAAAAATTCTGAAAGAAAAGAGTTACCCTGAAAAAGCTTTCCAAATCTGATTCGCTGTTCGGGAATTAAAAGGATTTCCTATTAAAGGACATTGTCTAGTAGGTAGTATGAGGCGACTGGTAAAACACCAGGTCTAGCATCCTCACCAAAACGAAATATGAAAAAATATTGCTTCGGTAACTTCCTCTCAGCAAATTTCTGGCATAAACTCTGAGGGTAAAATAAAATTGCCATGAAAAGTTTGTCAAAAATTTAGCGTTCAGATTCTACTTTAAACTCTGGATCCCTTCACTCATGTATTAAAGTTAACACAACCAACGTAAATGGTATGACAAGCCAAGTTGTATTCCTGATCGAAGGGTTGCCTAGACATGTAAATAAATTTTCTATTGTGGACTACAGTACCTACAACAAATAAAAAAAAAATAATATTGTACGCCAACTAACTTTTCAAACACACCACTTGTAATTAATTTTTTATTGAAATGAAAAAAAAAACTTTGAAAATAATGACATACGAGTACATGAACCAGCATCTTTAAAATATCCAATTTCAATGAAATTTAAATATTTTAATAAACAGAATAAAGGGGAAAAAAATATACTCTAATATGTAACAATTTACACGTGACTTATGAATTAACATTATGAAACATTTTATATTGTAAATCAGAACACAGATTCAGTTTCACAGAACAACAGAGAACGAAATCAATAGAAAATATTAAATATATTGAAACAGAGGGTTTATAAATTGGAAACGGATAGAACCTACACATTTTCTAAGAGATTGTGCTGTTAATTTATTGCATGTGTTGCAATAATTTAAAAAATATTTTAAAAGCATTTTGTTCTAATGATATCTTCTACAGTTACAGATAATTTGTGTTTCCCTATGGAGCTTAACACAAAAAAAAAATTTTTTTTTTAATATTTTATTTGCTCAACTACTTACTACTTCTTCTCTTCTAATGCCATTTACACTCGCATTCACACTCACACTGAAATCATAAACTTCCAGTTTCAGTATAATTTTTAGGGCGTTAATAATGTGTCAAGAATTTCAAATAAAAAAATTAATTTTTTTTTTTTTTTGTTATTTTATTAAGCCTCACTATACATAGTGTTGTATACATGAACTTGTAACTTGCCTCTACTAAGTGCCTTTTATTATTATTTTTTTTTTGTTTCTTTATTTTAATGTTACTTGCTTGTCATATTCTTTTTTCTTCTCTTTTTTTTTTCTAACATGAAAATTTTAAAATGTTTACAGTATTTGTCGTTTAATTTTTTTTTGTTGCTTTTTTTTCTTATTTTTTTTTTTTTTTTTTTGAAAATTAATACCATGTTTGTATGTTTATGTGCCACACAACTTAATTCCATTTACCTAAATTTATAACAGCCAACAAAGCAAAACATTCAGGCTCTCAATCTCTGGTTGACAGCCAGCCAAGCCAAGCCAAGCCAACCAACCAGCCAGCACACAAACGTACCAACCATCCTAGCTAGAGCCACCATCACAACCATCACATCCCATCATATTGTTTACGGCAAATAAATGCCTGCTATGAACTTAAGAGAGTACATTCTTGCAATTTATCTCAGCAGATTTTTAAAAACGGTTTTCCTAATTTTTATTGTGGTACTATTTAGGTCTTTAGTACTTTTTTTTTGGCTTTTTTGTATATTTTTTGTATTCGACTTCAACTAGCAGTATCTGACATCCTTAATTAGTTGACTACTGCGATGTTTCATGGTAATGGAACACAGACAGCCTTAATTTACTTTTTTTGTTCAATAGTTTATATTCGTAAAGTACGGAACGGAGACCTTTAGAGCGAAATATTGTTGGCTTTTTCATTAATTGAACTGGAACCTATTAAATGAAACTATTGGACCCCATAATGGTGGGCAATATTTTTTTTAATTTTTATACGAACTAAAATGAGCCTCAAGATACTATTATCAGTATTACGGCCTAGCTTCTAACACCACTTATGTTCTGTATGTATGGCGAAACTTACAGTTTAAATTCGACTCTAAACATTAAAGTTTTTGAGAAACTTTTCATGCCAATTTTTCATATCCGTGTTGTTGGAGACGTTTGACATGGATTTTGAATAGGGCCCTTACGCCTATTAAATTAAAACACTACCTACTAGAGCACGACGGCTTGTGATTTTGTGTGATTTTAATGTGAGTAGTAAAGAACGTGTAAGACCATCAAAAACTAAGTTTGAAGACTTTGAATTTCAAACCATATTGAATGACAATGATGAAACCGTAAATCGGAAACAATTGTCAGAAAGAAAACAAACAATTTTTGATTGTTTAGAAGCCATGGGAAAGATCCAAAAATCTGGAAATTGGATGCCACACAAATTGCATGACAAACAGATGGGAAACCACGGAAACTCTTGTGAAATCAACTTACGATAGAAAATCAGTTTGTCATTGACAACGATGATCAGTTTGACCACTGACAATAAAAAGTGAATTTATTTTCAGAATTCTAAATGGAAAAAAATCTTGGGTTAATACAAGACAACCATCAACTTCGGGCAGAAAACCAGATCTATTCACCAGCCAGACAATGTTGTGTGTCTGATGTGAAAAGAAAACTTCTACAACCTGGTATAACCGTTACTACAGATGGTCACGGACAACAAATGATAAATTTGATCCACCCGAATGGGCAACATTTGTTGTCAAAGTAACTTTCCATCATCAATTGGAGCATTAAGTTGTTAGCTGCTACTCCACCTACCGTATTCACCAGACTTGGTTCTTTTCAACTACTATTTGTTTTTATCGATGGGACACGCATTTGCTAAGCGATACTTTGATTGGCTAACTAAAAAAAATTTGCTTCAAAAGACGAACAGTTTTATTGGCGTGGAATCCACGTTGAAAAAATATGTAGTCGACAATGGCCAATGCTTTAAAGGACAGGTTTTATATTTTCTCGTTAAAAAAAATGCTCATTCCACAGCAGTACACCTAGTATATACAATAATTCCGAATGGTTTCAAAACTTGAACGGTTTCAAAACCTAGCGATAATGCGCACAATCTGACTGAAACCTGTGTCTCTATATATCCCCCAAGCATTTTGAAGTACAGTCCATATCGGAAACATAAATAAAAAGAACTGTTATATAGACTTCTAGGTGTCCTAAGTTGTATAAGAAAACATGTATTTTAATTTCATCAATTCACTCTTTTATGGTACTGATCAATACATACAGCAACTGCAGCAACACACTTGTAAATTAACACTTTAAATCTGGTTTTTTTTTTTTATCAACAACTGAACTTAAACCGCAGCAACAAACTAAAAGAAACAACAACAACAACAACGACAACAGCAATAGCAACAATAGCAACAATAGCAACATATATCTCAAATTAATCTGTTGTCGTTTGCTCGTGTATTTAGTTTTGAATTAATTGCACATTAAACTGTGGCGGTAGATGGAACAGCAGCAACAATCAACCAACAAATGCAACCAAATGCAATACATCATGCCATTGGAAGCAAAGAAAAAAAAAACTTCTTTTAAAAAAATAAGAAACAATTACAGGGTATTAGCGATTAAAGGCGACAAGTAAAATGAAATTAAAGACAACAAAAATAAAAAAAAAAAAAAATTTATTTTTTTGATTAAATTATTAAAGAAACTGAAGAAAAAAAACCAAAAACTAAATTATATTTCTAAACATTTAAACATTTAATTATTTATTATTATTTTTTATTGTTATTTATTTTTTTATTTTTTATTGTTATTATCTTTATTAAAGGTGTACCCCCAGATGGCGTTTTGCGAACGTACAAGTGTGTGTTTGTTTTTTAAATTTTAGTTAAAAAAAATTTTTTTTTTGTTTAAAAAACATAAATATGGTACTGCTGTTGCCATAAAACTGTTTTATTTAAATATTGTCTCGTTTTATTGTATATTTGGCATCATACAACAAAAATGTTGCCAAGTTTTATTGTGTTTACTTTATAATAACAAAACGTCATAATAAACAACGTTTATAACTTAATTAAGCTGTGGTTTTGTTAATTAAAGTCATTAATAAAATGCCTGACATTATTTACAATCAAACAATATTAATGATACGTTCAAACAATATTTAATTACTAAGGAAAATAAATGGATATGCATGCTTACATCTAAAGAGGGGCATATATCATGGTCTCGAACAGATCCAATCATTTAAAAAAAAAATTTTTTTTTTTTTTGTTTTCAAAACTTTTGGTTTAAACCAATAGGACTATGTTGCCAATATTTCAAGTGATTAATTGATTTAAAAATAGCAATATTATTTGCTACATTTAATATAATTCGACATGGTTCAAACTCCAGGTCAGCCATCTGTAACAAAACAAAAAAAAAATATTTCTTTGTCGGCTTCTCTCAGCAGTTTCTCAGAGTTTTTTTTTTCAGAAAACTGCTGAGAGTAAATAAAAAAAGGGCCATGAAAAATATCGCAAAAATCTGTCGTTCACAGTCGACTTAAAACTGTAGATTCCGCCACTCATGTATAAAATTAAAGCACACACAACATAAGTGGTGTGAGAACCTAGGTCGTAATCCCGGCTGAATGATTGTAATGAGGAATTTTGTATGTAGGTATGTAGTTCGTCAGCCAGGCTATTTTATCTGAAGCCATTGGGGTTTAATCTGGAAAGGTTAAATATTTAGCAAATATTTGCCACGGTGTATCTAAATTAATGAAATCATATCTAACAGTGGGGTTTTTCACATCCTAAAGAATCTAAATTCAATATTGAAAACCACGCATTTAGGAATGTGATACAAGTTTTTAGTTTGGGATTCAATATAAATCTACAAAATAAACTGATATTTACGCCTTCAAACCGGAACGTAGTAATTCCAGTGAGAAATTTCTCGAGTAGTGTTCGAGTTGAGATAACCACTGTTGCCATGGGTGTTACAAACAACTCGAGGGTAAGATATTTAATCAGGACGACTTAAAGCTATTTGGCTCTTATCTTCTCACATCCACAAAGAACGTCTGAGACAGGCAAAAAGATTTGGAAGATAATAAATTGATAACATTACTCGATCAATCACTATCATTAAGCGTAACTCAAGAATCATTCATTCAAACAAACAAAAGCAATGAAATTACGACGACACATGAACTGAAGCCGAGAAATATTGAAAGATGATTTTTTGTGTGTTCAGCATTTAACACTTTTTCATTCGTTAAAAAGATATTATTTTTACATCAAATTATTGCTTAGAACAAATACGTATTCATTACGACAACCACAGATGCTAGAAATCATATGTGAATAACCATTGCGCTAAAGTAATACTCTTTATTTCGCTATCAGAAGGGTTTGATGTAGTCTAAGCTGCTAAGACCAAGCTAGACTATTACGGGAGAACTGTACAGACAACAATTCATTTGTCTGATGCGTGTGTTGTCCAAAAAACGGCTTGAATTTTAAAGAAGATCACGGCAACGCTCGGTAGCACATATTAAGGTCGAGAACTGTTTGGAAAACCGTGAATATGAAGCATTACCTCAACCGTACTATATAGCCGGGAGCTTGCCCTATTTGACTAACATTTGCTTCGATCGTTACAAAACGTTCTTATTGGCAAATGCTTCTCTTCAGAGTAGGGGTGGCAAAAATTTTTTCGATTGATTCTTAAGCTCGAACGAACGGTTTGTTTTTCTTTTTAAGGTCGTTAATGTTCCTGAAAACATCTCCAGCATCTTCCATAGAGTAATCGCGAAAGTGTTCCCTCATAGCCTCGTCGGTTATCTCAGTAACAGTTTGTAGTTCCACGTTGGTTCTGGATTGCAAACTTGAAATGATAAGTTATGTAGTATATAAAGATACCACTACCCATTTAAATGAACATTACATTGCTTATATAAGTTTTTTAAACTAACAGGTTAATATTGAAATTGAAAATTTTAAAACGATTGACGTCAAACTACATTTACAACATTCGGAGATTTCAATGATCTCTTAATAATTTTATTTGAATGCTAATGCCACAATGGAATGGATATGGAACTTTACTGGTTTCATAATAAATATGAATTTCTTTGAGCATGTGTTGTAATTATTTAATGCTTAATTAATTTATAAATAATTTACATTTCAATAATTATTGAAATAACAAAATAATACATTTTTTTTTTTTTTTTTTTTTTTTTTTTTTTTTTTAAAGATGGAATTTATGGTGTGGTGTGTAGTACGTTTAAAAATATTTATTTAAAAATACCAAATAATAATTTATTTAAATAATTTAAACAATGACGTCGATTTGTTAATATTTTATTACTAGTTTTTTTTTTTTAATTTTTTTTTTCCTATTTTTTACCACAAAATGTCGCTTAATGTGTAAAAAAAAAAATCATTCAGTTGCAGTTGTGTTCGGGTTCTTTGTTTGTTCGCTGGTTAGCTGGTTCGTTCGTTCGTTCATTTAAACATTTATGTATTCAATTTAATTAAATTGTGTGTAGGTGTTAACATTTAACACACATGTGCTTAAGAAAAATCATCTTTTTGTTTTCATTTTATTTTACGCCACAGTTGATATATTTTTTTTCCAATTTTTTTTTTCATATTTTTATTATGAAATTTATACTCGTTTTACTTGGAAAGCAAAATATTTCAATGCATTTAGAAAAATAAAAAGAAAACTTAAGAAAACTAGTTTTTTTTTTTTCTTACAAAGAACTATTTTTCTTTACTTTTCGTTTTGTTTTGCGTTATAATTTCATTCATTAAAGTTTCTTTTTTCTTTCCATACAACTTGTATTCATTGAGTGCTTTTCGTTGGTTATTTCTTAATAAAAAAATGATTTTTTTTTAAATTTTTTTATGCTTTTATGCTTTTCAAATATTTTTGAACTGTATGTGGAGTGTGTGTGTGTGTGTATGTATTTCTTTTAAGCAGACTATGTGTAGGTTTTTGCGGTTTCCGCAGATGACCACCACAATGAAAAATTATCGGGAATTTAAAAACGACTTCATTAGTTTATTTTATTGTCATCATATGTTATATTTGTAACATGCTTGGTGAAGGCTGTATAGCCACCACAATGTAGTGCTTTAATATTAAAGATTATAATTTAAAATAAGATCCCATCGAAATGTTTCAATAGAGATTATATGCAATACTTAAGCGGCTTTGTAGCAAATTGCCATGTTGTCACTATAGGATTATTTTCTTAAAGCCGAGGCAATATAGAGCATCTTTAAGAAATATGCAATTGCTAAAGCAAAGCTTTATGATGGCCTACACTTCATACAAAAGTTAAAATTTCTTTTAAAAACAAATTTAATACAAAGCTGGGCAAAAGCATTTACATACATAGTTGGTCATTATAACTCTTCTCAGACCATTTATGTCGTGTGTCGGCGGGACCTACAGTTTAAAATCGACTCCGAACAACAGATTTTCGAGAAACTTTTCCTGGCAATTCTGTATTTTCTCTCCGAGTTTTTGCCAGAAATCTGCTGAGAGAAAATCCCCAAAGAAATATTTTTTTGTATTTCATTTTCTTAAAGATGTCCAACCTGGGAGTTATAGTTAACGAACAGGAAGATAAAGAAAGGCAAGGACAAGCTTAAAACTATTACAATAAGTGAATATTTGAATCATCAGACTCTTCAGGCATAATCTAATGCTAGTAGCTAGTCTCTTGAGATGGCACTGTAGACCTCTAAGTAAACTTGTTCAGAATGGGGATTGGTTCGAATTCAACATGAATCATCAGCACACATTTTCGGAACCTTAGAGGCATTAATGCATACCCGAAGTGTATACTATCTACTGGGTAGCCTAAAATTTTTTAGGGTAATAGACTTGATATAGAGATATACCATAAAGTTTGAGGACAGTACAACAGGTATCTTAATTATGACAACCATTCACAACAATAATAACAATAATAATAGCGACAGTTTATTAAATTACGGCACATAGAGTAGATGATTAAAATTTTCAACCATGACCATGACCACCTAGAATAAATATTTTTTGAGAGAACCTTGTAAAGAGAATTTCTGACTCCCTGTAATTGTTGTAAATAAATTACATCATAGAAGAGGCAAATATTAGGACATACAGTCAGAATAAATACTGCACAAGATTTGAATTCTTTGTAACGTCGTTACCTACACCAAGCATCCCAAGTTCGAATACAGCAGAAGGTAATCAATTATACATCATGGTACATACATACATAATTGATCACTACAACCAGAAATATGCTGAGAGCAAGTCGCCCAAAGAAATATTTTTTCATAATTCGTTTTGTTGAAGACGTATGACCAATAAACCAACACACTATCTACTACACTACGACGTTGTTGATAGATGTTTCGAATAAAAAGGAGGATTTTTTTCTTCCTTTGAAGAATCGATTCAAAAGGAAGTTCATTGTCTTCTAGAGAAAATTACTTTGAAAAGTCTAACAATCGTAAAGCCAGAAAAGAAAAGAAAGAGAAAAAAGGGCGAGTGTTTTGTTTATAGGCAATGATACTTAGCAGCCTAATATTTCCATTACTTGCTACAAATGATCTATCAACTGCTTACCATATTGGACATTAGAATTCATATTCCATAGGCATAACATACAAAATACTGTAAATATTTTAATGTTTTAAATTCTCATTATAACTTGTTTTTCAGATTAATAACCAGTGAAGTATTTAAAATAAAAACCATGTTTAGCTACTAAGCAATAAGCAATCTTAAGTGCTAAAAAATAGGTCAATAGCATCAAGAACAAAACACTAAAAATATTTCCTAAAAAATCTATAATTTTTTTATATTAAAATTTAAAATCTTAACAAATTACCTGAAATTATTTTCATAAATCTATGCATTTCTGTTGAATTAATTTTTTATTTTTTTTTTATTTCTATTTACAGCTCAACACGTACGCATTCAGGGTAAGAAACTTTTTTTTTTTTACTTTACACTGTCATTAGAGTTATTAATTAGTTTCTATTATATGTACGAAAATACAAGAAACAAATAAAAAATTACGAAAAACAAAATATTAACCGCCAAAAAGCCATTAACAAAGAAGCAATAAAAGTTCATCGCTCTATAATAATAATAATTTTTTTTTTTTATTTTTGGGTGAACTTTTTTTTTTTATTTTATTTACCATCATATGATACTTTAATAATAATTAATAGTTTTTTTATAAATTTATTTGTACAATATTTGATACCTTTTTTTTTTTTGTGTATCGATTTGGTCAAAATCTTTGAATGACCTTAACTTTGAAATGTCATTAGAAACCTTAAACTTCAATGAGCTTTACTTTACTCCACTTGTTTTCATTGTTTATTGTTTGTTTTATTAGAAAACAAAATAAACAACAACACATACAAAATTTTTATCTATTATAATAATAAAAACAACAAAAACTCATTAAAAAAAAATGTTTTTTTTTTTTTATAACGAAAAAAATCATAAAAATTTTTTGAATTGAACCCCAAAGTAAACTAAACTGGTCGTGTATTGTATTTAAAAACCTAAAAAAAAACAAGAAAAAACGAACAGAAAACGCAAACGGAATACAAGTTTTACTAACCCACAGAAATTATTTACAAAAAACAAAAACAACAACAACAACAACAACAACAACAATAGCAACAACTGAAGAAGTGTTAAGTGTATTAATTATAATAAATGCGTTAATACGACAATAGGCCTCTAAACGCCAGCAAAGCTTATAAAGCTTACGAAAAGCAAGACGAGGCATTTGACACATGCGCCACATCATTCACACTCACTTATATATACTTCCTATTGTAATGCATAAGTGCACGCGTTAATTTATGCGATCTATGCGAAATGCAAATGGCACAGTGTAATGTGTTTGGCAAATATTATTTAAGAAATTTAAGTACCTCATGTAAACATACAAAAGTACCAAATTTTTCAAAAGAACTCTAACAGTAGTCAAGAGTTAAATAGTATCCAGTAAAAACGTAATAAAACCGTATAAGATGTGCAAATAGGTAAATCCAACTACAAAATTTACAAAAATGTCAAAAAAGTACTAAAATTTAGTACTTGAAGTATTTGAAAAGTATTCTAATTTAGTACTACCTTTACTCGATTAGTACCCTTTAAAGGCTTTCCTTTTAATATCTTGCATATTTCTCTATTCATTCGGTTTTATCAAAGAGATTTGTTGGGTTCGCTGGCGCACCTATTTATAGATCTCGGTTGACTTTAGTGTTTAGCCAATAAAGTTCCATATCCCATATTCTCAATTATAAGATTGCAAACTTTCAAATTCGAGCGAATATATTCTATAGGGCTTTTCAACCATCTATTTCTAGCTATTTCTAGCTTCATCTGTCAAATTTTACGTCATTTATTCAGTCATTTTGGCAAATCACCTGCAAATGTTTGCTGAATGGGCTCTGGAGCAGTGGGCGACTGACCTTAATTTTTATCGAAACATTATCTTCAGCACTAAGATCCATTTTTGGATAAATTGGTACGTAAATGAAGAAAATAGTTGAATTTGGTGTGATGCACAATTCCTAATTAGAGATTCAAGTGTGACTAATGCATACGTCAAAAGTCACTGTTTAGTATAGGCTTTGCTGTAAGTTGCCATCGGTCCACATCTCTCAGAGATCGACTTTGATCAGGGCATCACTGTCAACGGCAAATTGTATGATTTAGACACTAACTATATCTAGTTTAAACAGTACAGCGCTAGGTGACACACAGATCATGCCACATAATAGATGAGCGAATTAAGGCATGATCATCTGACATGGAGGTGATATAAACTTGTCACCAAGATCGTGCCATTTAACCATAATAAATTATTTCTTATGGAGTTTTCTTAAGTCGCAGATTTTTGGGAGTAAACTGCAAATCACAGTGATCCTCGAAGTTAAGAAAGAGTGCATGAGGATCCATCAAGATCAACTCTACATTCTTCTCAAGTATTAAAGCTCATGCACCAGTTTACATCACCTAGCTATTGAGATTTGACACCGTTGAACTATTTTCTGTTGGGTGCCGTTAAAGAACAGTGTGATACTAACAAACCAGAGGCAATTGAGCATGTGAAAGCCAACATTCGTGATGATATTGCCGAGATATAGTTGAACCTAATACACTCGAAGAAAAATCACGAAAATTGATCTGATCAGACGATGTGTTGAGAGGCCAGGCTCGGCAGAAATATGAATGAAATAATATTCCATTTCTAAGCCGAACAATTGTACTTCACAACAACAACAACAAAAAAAAAAGTAAATTTGATAAGCTTTCAAAACTTTTTTGATTTATTGCACTTTTTAAATTTAAACTTCAAAATGAAGCACACTTTACACTTTACAAGCGATTTAGTACTATTTGTACTTTTTTTTAAAGTAGTCCTAATCTAAAAAGTACCAAATTAAGTACTAAATTAAAACTTAAACGAGAAAATCTTAAAATTCAACCTTCAATCAAGCCACTGTTCTTAATCCATATGGAACACCCTTTTAAAAAGAAAAATAAAAAAATCTTCGGCATTTTATGGAAATGGGGAACATGAGCATTTAGTTACAGGGTTTACTAGTTCAAATGAATGAGCAAATTAATTTCAATTCCTCTAACTGTAACTATTAATCTATTCAAATAGCTTCACATACATGCATGCCATAATGTGTGTAATCCAATAAGCCAAGTTTAGTTCAATGTACAGACGAAAAAACAGAATAAAATTAAAAAAGAAAGAAAACCGAAAATAATAAAATTTGTGTTGGGGTTTTTAATGGGTTCGACAACATGTCTCTGTTTATTGTTTGTTCGCTTGGAGTTTTTTTTTTATGGTATTGGAAACATGTATCCCCATCAGATAATTTTCGATGGTTCAGATGAGATATGACAAAATAATATGATGTGTGATGGTGGCATATTCGTCAACAATTTGACATTGACTTGATGGTTTTTTTTTTCTTTGTGTTCTTTTTTTTTTTTTTTTTTTTTTTCTATGCCATTTCATTTTTGTGGTGGCACGCCATCTGATCAAAAGCCAAGCAAGACAAGTATTTGCCATCAATATTCTTATTTTTTTCTTTCTAGCTATTGTTGTTGTTGTTGTTGTTGTCGTCGTTTTAAAATAATACCTACATTAATAAAATTAAGAAAAGAAACAAAACATTTTTAATAAAATTTTAAATAAAATATTTCAAGAAAACTCATTAAATGCATTAGTCACCAGGCCACCAGCTTGTAGACGCTTTTACATTTTGTCTTAACATGGTTAATAAAAAAAATGGTTTATTAAACTTTAAAATTTTGAATTTCAAGTTTTTTTTTCTCCGTAGATTTTTTCTAGTGGGTGCTCTGCTTTTGTGTGTGAGTGTCACTAAGTCTGCTTAGGTTTAACTTTGGAGAACTTTTTTTTTTATAAAATAAAATACAGTTAAAGCGACTGGCTATGACTCTTAAAGAAAATAGGATTAAATACATACATACATACGTACATAATTAATCATTACAACCCTTTAGACAGGATTATGACCTAGCTTCTTACAGCACTTATGTTGTGTGTGTTAAATTTATACATGAGTGGCGGGACCTACAGTTTAAAGTCGAACGACAGATTTTTCAGAAAGTATTTCGTGGCAATTTTATTTATTCTCAGAGTTTTTGCCAAAAATCTACTGACATTAACCCCTAGCCGGAAGGATTCTTCTAATCTAGGACGCTGCTTTTACTGTACCTTTATCGCTGGTGTAACATGGTGAACATGTTCCTGATTTAGGTCCACTAACCGATGCAAAAACACGTAATTAACATGTTAAAACATTGCTAAGAGCTTTGTTGAAACAATTTTAAGGCACTCACGGTTTTATTCTATGATAAGCTAATACGACAACTTTAATGCAGACAGCTTTCTTATCGTATAATTTAAGCTGAATTCACCCATAGTTTCGGAATAAAAATTTTGTTCGGAAACAATTTTTTTTATATGGAGTTTGACGTTTGTCTTTTTGATAGAGAGACAGGAAGAAAGTACCGAAACCATGGGTGAATCCAGTCTTACGGTCAATATGCAAAATTTAAAACTTACTCAAATGCAACTCTTATCAGCTAATTGATGGACCCTCAATATCGGAGTGTTCAATATTTTTTAATGTTTCCAGCATGGACTCAGTTGCTTAATCATCATGATGATTGTTTTGACCTTATGTCCTCGAACTCTACGTTGCAATATTTTATAGCTGTAAACGATTAAAAATACTCTACCAGAATACAATCTATGTAAGGATGGGGTGAATAGGAAGCCTCTTCAGTGGTAGTAGTTTTCTTGAGTTCCATTGTGATACCGGTATTACCTATTCCGCTATGTATTTACGACTTCTGGTTAGCATTTCTTAGTTATTCCAAGAGCTTATGAAAGTTTGAGTTTTCTTTAAATCGGGGTGATTAAATCTTATTTTCGTTAGAGCCAGATAATAACAGTGAAGATGTTCTGCGGAGAGTAAAATCTAACTTGATAGGAATCTTTATTTTACACAACACTGACCAATTTTTCTGTGTTATCGCAAGGGTATTGATATGGTTTGTGTTCGATGGACACCGTAAATGTAACACAGATCTTGACATTTAATGAAGTTAAATTTTTTCTCAGTGTACTCATAAGTCTTTAAGCATAATTTATTAAGGCGAACTTGTTTTGAGGTGGATTTCTTTTTATAATGTCCCATTGAGAAATCCTTAAATGAATAGAAAGTTCTAGAACCCTTAACCCTACTTTTTACAAATGTTACCAGGCAACCCGATTATTATTTTTAACTCTCTTAAATACCAATCATAGAGCACATATTGACTAAAAATGTCTCTTGAATTGTTTTTTCACTATGTTTATGAAGTGGTTTTCATTTTATTGTATATTCTACTCACTTTTTTTTTTCTAAACTTTGTTGTGTGTAAACAAGTTTATTTTTGCGTGGTCTTCAGTCTAAACATTAAAATAACAAAACAACGTATATACATATATAAACATACATATCTATGTACTCCTATCATATATACGAGTGCATACACATACCTATAAACATTGTATGTGATATTTTTACTTTATTTTGCTACTGCCATTGCTTTCGCCGTTGTGTGTCCTTCATTGTATCACACACACACTGTCT
Organism: Sarcophaga bullata; assembly: GCA_005959815.1. Classification (NCBI taxonomy): domain Eukaryota; kingdom Metazoa; phylum Arthropoda; class Insecta; order Diptera; family Sarcophagidae; genus Sarcophaga; species Sarcophaga bullata. The sequence continues at coordinate 137,687 of QOCX01000250.1, forward strand.
GTATGTATGCTTTGTTTATGCACTGTACTATTTTCTAATTCAATTAAATTTCATACAACTTTAGAAATCACAAAAAAGAAAAAAAAAAGAGGAAAAAAACAGAAAAAAGTAATTGAACTTCCGTAAAGTTTTGAACAAAGACACAAAGAGGGAGAAGACAGAGTATGAAAAATGGAAAATCTATTATTGTAACGCATGCAATTGCTGTGAAACTTTATTAATTATTTTCTAATTAATATCGTAACGTGTAATTAATTTCTGAGAATTTGTTTTACTTATAAATTGCTTTAATTGTTTCTTATAGGCAATACAATTAAGATTCAATATTTAATAGTAATACATACATTCGTACATAATTTTTTATTACAACCCTTTAGTCGGGATTATGACCTAGCTTCCCATATGGAATTTTTTTCTTGGGAAACTTTACATGGCAATTTTATTTACTCTCAGAGTTTTTGCCAGAAATCTGCTGAGAGGAAGTCGTCGAAGAAATATTTTTTCATATTTCCGTCTTGATATCTGACTTGGGGTTTGAACCGTAGCCTTACGTCTAATAAGCCAATATACTATCTACTAGACTACGGCGACTTAGTCGGGTATTATCACTAAAAATAAATTATCACCGAAAATTTAAGCCACCAAAAACGTGTTTTAAGTAAATCGACATTTCTAAATTGAACCACCTGATAGGAGTAATCACAAACAAAGAGCCATTTTTGGCCAATAGAAAAAGAACTCACCAGTTACTCGCTCTAGAGCCAATAGCTTGTACACATTTTATTCTTAGAATCGACCAGCAATTCATTACCATTTGCTTATCCTCCTAATAACTAATAAACATTATTTGCAACATGTTGCCTACAAAAACATGTTGCCTTGAAAAACGTTCCGTTACGAATTCGGATATAAACAAAGTAATTTCTTTAAATATTTTAATACATGTTTAAAATTTTTTAAGCAACATGTTGCCCATCGTCTACTAAATGCAAGATGTTGTCGATAATTAAATTGGCAGTTAGAAATATTCATTCAATCATTTCAATTATTATAATTTTTATTATAATTTTTATTATAATTTTTATTATATTTTTTACATTTTAACACAATAATTATGTTACAAAAATTGATGTATATTCTCAAAACTTCAAATTCCAAGCAACATATTTTTAAAAGTAGCTCAACAAAAACATATTGAAACAAATTTTATTGTTATTGTTATTATTTTCATATTTTTAACTGTAAATACAACATATTTCACTTGTTTTCATTGTTTAAAATGCATTTTATTGCTTTTAAAAATTTTAATAACAATTCACTTTCATTTGTGGCATATTTTTCGTTGGCAACAATGTTGCTTACATACATAATAAGTATGTTAAAAATTTTATTATCATGTTTAAATTAAATTTATTTACCTTTTTCATTTTAAAAGTAATTAAATGAATGTTTTAATTCATTGCAACAGAAGAAGAAGAAGAAAAAAAACTCAAACATAAATATTTTCCCATCCCATAACTAAATATATTGTAAACATTAAGATAAAGCCATGTACAGAAGATAAAAATTCGAAAATTACCAGTGTTGGATCATAAATTAAAATATTTTTCACACATTCATGAGACAAACAAAAAATATTTTATCAAAGAAAAGTAAATGATACAGCAAGTATGCTGCAATAATTTCACTTTTCAACATTTGTTTCATTGGAAACAATTTACACTTAAAACAATAGCAAAATACAAGTAATTATGGGAGTCAAACGCATATGTGGGTTGATAACAGCTACTAAGAAATATAAAATAAATAAAAAACGATTTTAAATACAAAATAACGGCCTAGAGCGTAATAATATTAATTAATATTAATGAGGATTTAAATAAATCACAAAATATATTTTTTAGTTAGTCCTCCAGCAACATGTTGCCAACGAAAATGTTTTTAATCAATAGGAAATAAAATGTCGATTTAAAATTAATTGGAATAGTATATGCACTACAAAATGAACTTTTAAATTATAAAATTAATGTACCATCATGAATTAGTCAGCAGATTTGTTTTTGCAACATTTTGCCTTTGCAAAAAAATGTTATCCTGGTTATCGTATTTTCAAAAATAATTCATTAAGAACATTTTCTCTCTCTAATTGCCGGCAGTTCGAGTAGGAAAATGTCAATCAAGAACATAATAGAAAGACCGAAAAGCACCATCCCTTCATGAGGGCGTACGACATTTAGGGAAAATACGAATGGAAATTTGGCGATCATAACGCTCTCTTCATTGTTTGAAATATTTCAAACACCATCACACTCAGGTCAAGAATGTATTTTTATGCAAACAATTTTGGTTTGGTATTTTACTAAACGCTACAAAATATATCGCATGGTAGATATTTTAGAACTTGCTGTTCATTTGCGGTTTTTTCACCCAAGGGGATTATTTTCGATAATCTGAGGAATCAATTCAGTAGTCTGCGGGGTACTTTAGTACCAAATTCCTAAGTATTCCACCTGAAATGTTCCACAGAAGATTTTAAAAATTTCTTTACAAAGTTTTGTAGATTTGATGTTTTTCTTAACTCTCCAATGTTTGACAGCCATATAGCAGTCCATACTTCAAACTTGATTAAATATACAAATGTAGGCCAATTTTGTGCAAGAAAATCAATGCATAACTCGCTGTATTTATACGATTCGATACACCTGCACTGGTTCTGCAATAGTGATAGTTATGCTCACAAGACAGTAGAATTTTGTCATTTCAGCAACTTGTTCCTACTGCAACAATCTATAAAGAATACTCTTCGACTATTGATACCCAGGCCAACACTTTGAGTGTTTTCTTCAATTTTGTATAACTTTTATTGATTTTTGTTATTTTACAAACATGTGACACTTACTAAAACCCTAAGAAAGCTTTAAAGTTTGTAAATGTTGCTTGGTTTTAAAATGTTGCTTCATTTCAAAAAAAGGTTCTTGGCTGAAAAATGTTAGTTGGTTTAAAAATGTTGCTTAGTTAAAAATAATTCTTGATTTAGAAAAGCTGATTGGTTTTAAAATGTTGCTTCATTAAAAAATGTTGCTTGGTTTATAAATGTTGCTTGGCTGTCTTTGTTTAATAAAATCGCCATTAATTTTAATTACTTAATAATTTCAAAATTAATTTCTTCAAGTGTATCATATTTTATACGTTTTTAAATGTTTTCATTATTTTTAAATTAATTTGTTTTGTTTTTATTATTATTTTTTATATTCAAATTAAATTTTAAGCGATGAAGTAGCAAAATTTGCATATTCTTGGTATTTGTTTAAAACTTTAATTATTTTTATACAAAACAAAATAAAATAAAACAAAACAAAACAGAAGGAAGGAATCATAAAAATAAATTTCTTTAAACAAAATATGATTTGTTTTGTTTTTATTTTTTGTTAATGATTGACATTAAAATGTTGGCAAATATTTTTTGAAGATTTTGTTTACAAATCGTATATTCAAGGTCATAATTTTTCAATCCTTGATCTTTAGTTGTGCCCAGTAAATAATTGAAATTTTTATTTATTTTTTGAAGTTTTTTGTTTTTATAAAAATAACGAATAAACTTCCAACTAATTAAGTTATTTTAGATAAAAAAAATATATTTTTATCTCTTATTTTTTTGTTTTTGTTTTTTCTCAATAAATAAATAAACAAACTGTAACGGAAGGTTATTTATTTCATTAAAACAATATAAAAGCGAAAAAAAAATTTTAAAATCTATAAAAATAAACGAAAACATATCAAAAATAAATAAAAATAAAACAAAACAATTTTAATAAAATAACAATCAATTCAAGTAACCTGTTCAATCGACAACCTTAGCCACTAAACTTGACGCCACTTTTACCAATTTGGCATACAGCAAAAAAAAAAAAAAAGAAAAAAAACAATTTCATAAAACAAGTTGCGGCATTTGCCACCATAAATGTTGTTACAAGACTCATTGTTATTGTGGAATTATATTAACAATGCGTTTTTTATTTCACTTTTTTTTTTAATACAGAAATAATGAGTCAATTATGTTGCTTAAAAAGTAAAATAATTATGTGAATAAAATAAATCCTTTCGAAGTAAAGTATCGTATTGTCATCATATTGTTCACAAAGTGTACCGCAACATGTTTTTGAAACATTTATTTTACATTCTGTTTAGAGATTTAAGTACAGTAAAGTAATTCTCAAAATCTGCCTAGTCCTACCCATTTCATGTTAATGAATCTTAAGATAATAGACTTCATTAAATATCCAACGAAAAACGTATTATCAGCATTAGTGGATCCCTTAGTCCTTCAAATTGTACTCAAGGTTTTGTTTGCTTTTGGTCGCCTTTATAATCAGACAAGTATGCCTATTAGTTTGTCTTGAAAGATTATTTTAAATAAACCGTCAGTCTTCTCTCTGTCGTTCGATTTATATATCATGTTTAGTGACGACACTATATGAGCTATTATAGATTATAATAGCTTGCAACTGTAAAATATATTTACGAATATCCGTCAGATTATCTCAAACTTTGTTTGTATACTCAAAATGATCTCAAAGTATGATAGTTCATAGGATTTATTGTCTATCTCTTTATAAGCAATAATAACAATGGCAAATATCTTTGGCTCAAAGAAAGTCCATAATGGAAACAGATTTGTAGAGTTTTAAAAAGAGCACATACCAAGTTTGTTATAGATTTCATATAATGTAGTCTAATCTCGAATGAAACAAAGGCAAAGGGTGTTCCAATTATGAAAAAAAAAACTTTTTTCTCAAGGAATAGAAAGATTTTTTTCCTCATGGGAATATTCTATTGAAAGTATGGAAAGTTTTGATTTCATACATACGTATACAACTGATCATTACAATCGTGCAGTTAGTGTTACGATCTAGCTTCTCTCACCAGTTATGTTTTGTGTGTGATAATTTTTATACATGATTGGCAGGGCCTATGGCTGAGAGAAAGTCCCCGAAGAAATATTTTTTCATTTTTTATTTTGTTTGAGACGTCTGACATAACGTTTGGACCACAGATTAAAGTCTAATAAAGCAACATACTATCTACTAAACTACGTCTACTATGGAGACAAAAAACTGTACAAAAAAACTGACCACTCTTTATCTCATCTCTGTAAGTATTAAAGTTTCTCAGTACCCAAGATAAACACACAAACTTGTGTATAGGAATTCAGCGTAGAATAAGTCTTTTGTAGATTCCAATTTAATTTAAAGACAGTGCTTGCGAAAATAGAATGCACTGATGTGGAAATGTTTACTTTAAAGGCAACGCGATAACAAACAAATTGTTGTTGCAAAATAGTTTTGTTTGCTGCGTTGCGTTTATTTTGTGTTTATAGCATCACACAATTCGATTTGCTTACCATTTACAACACGTATGTCCGAAAAAACACTGAATAAAACTACCATGTTTCAGATGGTTTCTAAAGAAAATCTTGAGGTTTCTGTATCGATTCAGTATAGCGATGTGGCAGTGGTTCTTTCACTCCACTATTCTATCGTTACTATAGTGAATTGAACTCTAATGAAGTAAAAAAAACTTGTGATCGATTGTCTAGTATATTGCACTCTGGATGACAGAAAAGCTTAATTCTCCCTTTATCTTACAATATGAGCAAATTCAAATCTAATGTCTACAATATTTTTCAACCACTTTGAAATAGATAGTACATGATTGCCGAGATCCACAGTTTAAAGTCGTTTCCGAACGACAGATTTTTGAGAAGCTTTTCATGGCAATTTTTATTTACGCTCAGAGTTTTTAAAAGAGATCGCGAAGAAATATTTTTCATATTTTGGTTTTGATGTCTGACCTGGGGCCTCAATTCTAATAAGCCAACACACTATCTTCTAGTTTACTGGAAAAATAAAACAGTTTCGCTTGAAGCTTAGAATTTCTAGCTGTCGGCTAGCAGCCATCATTGCGTTACAACTGGTGATGAAATACTTTGAAAATAAAATAAAAAAAAAAAACGATTTTATTTCTTCATCTAATACGACTACAGCATGTTACACTAGCCAAAAAAGGCTGCATCTAATTAAAATTGAAATTATTTCTCAAACCGCGTCCCAGTTACATTTCATTTCACATCTGACTTCATTATCATATTTGATGATAAGTTTCAAACAAAATTTGAAATTTAAAAGAAAGAAGAAGAAAAAAATTGAGGCTCTTATAAGGCAAACAAATTTTCACTCTTATCATGTATAAACAATCTCAAGAAAATGAAAACAAAATAGGCATGCAACAGAAAGTAGCAAGAAACAAACAATGACAGTGTCTGTATTCACACTTTATATTTTCAGTTTTCAATTTTTTTCGTCTTTTTATTCTGTCTTTCTTCTTCTGATTTTCATTTTCATTTGCCTTTAAAGTGATATTTAAATAAATATTTCGTGTTTTTTCTTCTTCTTCTTCTTTTTTTTTTTTTTTTTAATTCTAAAATGTGAGAAGTTGTAAACGGGACTAGCTTTACTCATCGTCATCGTCAAAGTCGTAGAAAATATTCTTATAAAGCACGACAAACGCGCAATAAATGGAAGGAGAAATAATATTTTGACTGGCCGTATATTATGCATAAGCATGAACACAGAAACTGAACAACAAAAAAAAAAAATACAACAAAAAAAAAACAAAATTGAAAACATTGCTGCACACGATCTTGAAGTTGCAGCAGTTTTGCAAGCAAGTCTCAATACGTATGAACGCATGAACACATGTATCAACGACAATAAAAAAAAACAACAACAACAACATTGACCTCAAGTTGACTAAAAATGGGTAAAAACTTCTTTTTTTTTCATAATTTAAACTTTAGACTTTGGAACGACAAAAACAATACAAAATATGAAAAAAAAATATTATTATTGTTGGTGTTGTTGTTGTTGTTGTTGTTGTTCTTGTTGTTGTTGTTACAAAAAGTTGAGTAATGCAGGGCTCCTAAGAAAGGAAGGATGAATGGTATGACTGACACTATGTCGTCTCTGGCAATCAAAAAAAAAATTATCAAAACCTAGACTTGTTATGGCGTATTTGGTTATATTTTGTTGCTGCCATTGCCATTGCTATAGCTACTGTTGTTGCCGCTTAATCTGTTGCTGTTTTATTTAAATTAAGGATATTTTAATATGTTTTTATTATTATTCACTGAGTTATTGTTTGTTGTAAATGCATCTTTCTTAATAAAATACAAATTCATTCATATTAAAACATATGGTGACGGTTACGTTTAATGGCTGTCTGTAGCTTAAACATACAATTCGCACATGCAATGCGTTAAGCCTGCTCATATGGTTACACATGTAAAATGTGTCATCATCATTATCATCGCCATGATCATTGTCAACTGCCACTGGTTTTATTGGTTCCCATACACTGAACACAGCGTCTTACATCTAACTTCTCTTCCCCAGCAGCTCATTCGTTTTAGTTTAATCGTGTTAAATCGTTGTACTTGATATTTGGAATTGAATTTTTAATATTTATTTTGCAATTTCAAAATTAATTGTGATTGTTTTCCAAAATAAAACATTAATTGTCCTTGTAAAGTGAGTCATAAAAGCAACAAAATGTTTAGAAATAATGTTGCCAGTAATCTAAAAGGGGATTAGGATTTTTTTTTTTTTTTTTTTATAACTCAAAATGTTTGGAAACAATGTTGCCAGTAATCTAAAATGTTTAAAGACAATGTTGCAAGTAATCTAAAGGGAATAGGAACATTATGTTTCTCTCCAGTAAAAATCAAAATGCTTACAGACAATGTTGCCAGTAATCTGAAAAAGGATTAGGAACATTATGTTTCTTTCCAGTAAAAATCAAAATGTTTAGGGACAATATTGCCAAATATTAAATAAACGTTTGTGTAAGCCATATAGCTAGGAAAGTGGAACAACGGCTGTAGTAATAAATAACATGAAAGACCTATTTGACTTAACGAGGAATATTGCAGAAGCGAGAATAAAAAATGTTTTTTTGTTAGAAATGTTTTCAAAAGTTAATAATCAAAGAAAAAGTATTAGGTTCACGCTTAACCGAGCCATAGCGGTATCGGTAATAATTGATCAGTCATCAAAAAGGGAAAACTGTTAAACTACAGGCGCTAGTAACAAAGAAGAGGCCTTAAAATCATATATGCATTCAATTGTAAATATATTACATAAATAATTGGTCATTACAACCGTTCAGTTAGAATTAGCACTTATGTTGTGTGCATTAATTTTACACATGAGTGGCTGAGCCTACAGCATAAAGTTGTCTTCGAAACTCCTACTCCAAAACTCAAAATTAGTTTAGCAATATAAAACAATAATCAAAAGTTCCTAAACAAAGAATCTAAACAATTTTTCTCCGTAGCAAATTTCTTAACAACATGCTGTTAAACAGAATGTTTAGCAGCAATAATATCAATTGAAACATTAATATAAACATGTTGTTAACGATTTTATAAATGTTTTCATAATTTTTTTTTTTTTTTGTGTACACCCAACAATTAGTAGCAACATGTTGCTAACAAAAGTTTCATTATAATTTGTTAAACTAAATCTTACAAACACAAGTCCTTTCGAAACCATTTGTCCTAAAGAAACAGAGTAATAGTTTTAGAATGTAATACTCAACGGTAAATGTTTTATTTTATATTTTCTACTTAAAAACGCGGCAAAACTTCAATTAGATATTAAATAAATTGTGGTTTTGCATATCAAATGAACTTTTGTTATGAAAATAATAGAAAAATTAAATTAAAAGAATTTGTTTTTTAATTTGTTTGTTTGTACATGTTATTCATTTCATCTAATCAGCATTACTAATATGACAACGGACATAAATTAAATGGTCTGGACTTATATGTCAGTAATAAAAGTATATAAAAATTGTAAATAAAATAAAATCTAAAGAATTTTCTGTCGATAATAAACATTTCATTTCAATTTTTTTGTATAATAAATATTAGTCGCACTATAAGCAATTAAATGAAATTCTTGAAACGAATACAGTTAATAAATCTTAAAGGTGTGTTTCTAAAACGAAACGGGGAAATTATTCACTATAGAAATTGCCACAATATTTCATTTAGTTGCCAGTTGGGTTATATGGTACAAATTGATGCTACGATTGGCATCTGACAACCAACACATTAAAATTGCATCTTTTAAACAAATTTTCTATATTTGTAAACACTAAAGTGCATCCATAGGGTGTTCTAACAGGGACTTCCGAACTTTGACAGTTGACAACAACCAACCGATTTTGCCAAACCGCTGTGGACAACCATAGACAACAATCTGTGTTCGCTGAATGGATTTTATAGCTGTTGGCAACTGACCCTTATTTTGTTTGAAAAATCATCTTTAGCGATTAGGCCTAATTTTGAAGCAGTGGATGCGTGTTTAAAAAATATTATCGAATTTTTTACAATACCAGTCCATATCCGACTCAAGAGTGAAAAAATCACTGTTTGATGTAGATTTTAGAATGACTGCGCCATTATTTTATATTTCTTTGAGAATGACGTTGGCCAGGCAATCACTGTTATCAGTACTATAGGACGATGATTTTTGACTTCTTTTGGAATGAATTGGATAATCTGGACACCAACGAAAAGTGGCTTCAAAAAGATAGCGCTATTTGGATATACTTTACGACCGATTTAAGTACACGGCCATATTGCATGGCAGTCATGTAAACTGACATCGAAATTCTGTGATTTAATTCCGTTAGAATTTTTCTTGTGGGATTTTCCAAAGTTTCAGGAATAAGTCACAAATCACAGCGGTGCTGAAAGCCTACATAAGCCATGTCATAGCTTAATTTCAATCTAATTTCCTCGTTAATTGGAAATTTTAAAAGTGTTTCTCTCAGAGAATCCGTAGTCAACTAAAATGTTGAAATCCAAACATAGTGATGACGGTTGGGTTTATATCGTACTACAAAATATTTTGCTGCAGCACGACAAGGGGTCTTGTTCCTACAAATCGTATATTCTTAGCAGCCATACTTTTTGTAAGGCACATCCACTGCATTACAGACAGAAATCATTATGTAGTCGGACTATCCGTGTATGTAGAACTTTCTACCTGCAGAGGTCTCTTCTCCTGCCAACTTATAATATAAGAAGATTCAAATATAATTTCCAGAAACATTACTTTCTCTGTTCTTCTTCACATAGCCTATTTTCCTATTTTTCAACTTAACCCACTACATATTAGTAGAGACCATTCCCTGAGTGTTGATGAGAAAAATGATATGAAAAGCATTCCTGCAAGATTATTTCAATGTTTCGTAGGTACATATATGTACATATGTATTGTATTTAAGTATAAAAGCATATTTTGGTTTTGAAATCATTAATATATTCGTTACCATTTAAGTCTTAAAATGTAATTCATACAATCATAATGCTTTCTATGCGTTACATTGCATACATATATGTATGGTAAGCCGGTAATAATAAAGATATGAAGGCAATAAGTCTTTTCTTATATTTTTTTTTTTTTATTATTATTATCATTTAACATATTTTATTGCATGCTACACATTACAGTTTAAACTAGTTTTTACAAATTGAAAACAATTTTTTTTTTTTTTGCTTTTTGAATATGTTCAAATATGCCCTCAAATATTTTTAAATATGCACAGAAATCTTGTTTTATTTTTTCATAAATTGAAATGAAACTTTTCAAGTGTTCTTTAGTTTAGTGACACACGTTTTAACATACATATTTCAGATTTGAAAGTATATTTTCAATATATTAGTAAGGAAATATGGTTACATAATTGTATGCCATATTTACTTGAGGGTCAAATGGAAATATTTTTTGTTTTTCACATAAATTAGGTAAACTTGTTATGATATTTAAATTTATTTTTGAATTGCATATTTATGCTTACGTCATGAAAGAAATTTTTGATTTTTTAGAAATGTTTGGAAAAGTGGTCACTGTAAATACAATATATTGTAAACATACAACATTAAGGGCCATTATTACAAATTGCCGTTAAACTTGGATTTAGTTAAAGATACCTTTAGCTAAAGGGAACTGTAAAGTTACCTTTAACTTATTTTCGTTATTACAGCTTACAGATAAAATAAAGTTAACATTTTCAAAAATATAGCTCCGACAATGCCTATAAGCCTGTTCACTTAAACAAGTTTTTTTAAACGCTGTGGCAACGACTGGCTTATTTATTTTGTTGTATTTGATCATTTTGTTTATATAACAAGTTGCCATATTGAAAATAATGGATAATATGGCAAGTTCAGGCATAAACTTAACTTTAAAAGTTACCGGTAGGATGATCCTCCCTTTAGCTGAACGATTACTTCTATCTTATTGGCCACTTATAATAACGAAAAACAATTTATCTGCCGGTTAAAATCCTCCCTTTAGTTAACGGTTAAACAGTTAATTGGATTTGTAATTGTGTTCAAACCCAGCTCAGACATCTCACACAAAAAGGAGATACGAATAAAATATTATCTTTCAGCGGCGTCCTGTCAGCAGCTTTCTAAAGCCCTGAAAAGTTTTTCAAATCTATTGATCGAAGTCATATGATAACAAATGTGTGCGACATGCAAGCGTATAAAGCTCTGGTGTTTCCGTGGTAAAACACAATGCCTTTTCTCTTCTTCAATTCTGATCATTTTAATTATATTTCCTGCTTCAGTTTCGTTAATTGTTAACATTAAAGACCGGAATCAATCATTTAATCAGATTATTCTGGGTCATTCTTTAAGCGCTTTCTATATTAAAATTGAAATAAAAGCAAATGATTGATGACATTATGTACGGAACGCTTGAGTGCATCTAAAATATTCAATTCACCATAACTCTGACGCATAAATCTAACTGATTCTGGCCAATAACATGTGTTATGTTGAATTTGAGGTTTTTACGCATACACCTATGTCTTAATGAAATCCCACAAGAAAAATTCAAACGTTGCGAAATCACACGATCTAGCCACTAGTTTGCATCATCTCTACATGAGATGGTTATGCCCTTAATTCACTTTTGAAGAAAATCAATTGTGTAATGGGCTGTATAAGACGTAAAGTCGCCCTGCTGAATTCCAAGGCAGGCCAAAAGAAGTTGGTAATCAAAGGCTTACTCGGCGTTGACTGTGAGTGCCTGGTAAATAACGTTCTCACAGACAAATATAAGCCGATCAACTGTGATCCTTTTGGGATGCACTGTACGCTCTTTAACCTCGTCCCAGATGCGACAATTTTGTTTGTTCGCACACCCATTAATCTAGAAATAGAGCTCTTGGTTGAAAATGATTCTTTAATTAAAATTATGGTCTGTTGCCGAAGGCAGCGTACACACGTTGATGTCTATAGTCGTCCATGGTGATTTGTCAAAAGAGACTACACAAATGACAACAAATTTGACAAATGTAGCTTTATCAAGATGACCATTATCTTATACCAAAAAGCCAAATTTATTTACTTTTAAGACTTTTAGTGTTTCTTTTCTTTTATGGTGCACTGTATTGAATATACTTATAAAATATGCGTTTTTAATTGCTGCCTTTGAATAAGTTTCACTCGCTTTTAACGTTTGTTGTATTACTTAGATTGGCCAATAGCTTACTAAGCAATTAAAATCGCACCTATTTTTTGTATTGAATTCATTTTATATTGAGGAGAGATTGATTGCAATTTTCATTAAATTGAGAGGGGAAGAGAATGAAAAAAAAAATGAAAACAATTGCTTTTGAAAATTACCGATTTGACAAAATACATGTCAGGTGTCTATACATACTCGTATTCAATTGAAACAATTGAATAAAATTAACATTGCAAAATGTTGTTGTATATTCTTTTTTTTTTTTTACTAAAATGTTTATAATTTTGTTTAAAATATTTTATTGTATTAGAACAATAAATTAACGTAACTAATTCTAAGTAAAAAACAAAAATCTTTAAATGCTTGAACTGAATGAATAATCATGGATACGATTTTTAAAGGGTTACAGAATACCTGACCATATATTTTATTTATTTTATATTATTTTTTAATACATTTTTTATTTGTTTATTTGTTGTATTCATATGTAAGATTATTATAATTATTATTATAACTTGTTTGTCTGTCTATGCGTTTAGATGGTTGGTTGGTCTTTCGTATTTTTCATTTAGGAGTTGAAGAAAAAAAAAATCAAATTATTTATCAAAAATAATTATTAAATGAATAAATATGTAAATAGTTTTTAACCTTAAGGCGTTAAAATAAATAATTTTTTATATGATATTTATAGATACCACACACTGTTTTCGGTATAAAGTGGGTAATAAATACAAAGGAAACGTAACCTGGCTTCTTAGTTTAAAATAGACAGACCTTGCGTGCCATCATTTAAAGGAGAAAATAAAATAATAAAATAACAATTAATTAATAAAAAAAAAAATTATTTGTTTACAAAAAAAAAAATTATTATTCATAAGAAGCACATCTTTTTTATTTTTGACCCATATATAGTACACCATAGAATAACCTAAAAGGTATTGTAATACAAAACTTGTGCGTATATCTAGGGCCTCCAAGTAATTAGTTGAAGACACAAAATTTTTAATGACAGATTCTGTTTTGTTATTGCATGGAATTCTGAAATTTATTAAGATAAAATCCAACCTGTTCTTTTTCTGGAAACATAGCCATTAAACGGGTCAAGAATAATGCTACATCTTTGCTAAAATTTTTCTAAAATTCTCAAAAGCACTATTTGGCACAGTCTTGTTAAATATACAAGCTTACAGGAGTGTTTTCCTGATTAGCTATAACAGTGAGAAAAAAATGAATATTTGAACGAACTTAAATTTCTTTATTTTCAACCTTAACATTTGGGCTTTGCTTTCGATGTCCCAACAATCTCATGAGATGACATCCGACCACATCGATTATGACCAGACCTCGGCACCAATTGCCAGCGGTGGCCCAACATCTTCTGCTTTTTACACACATAGGACACGAACATTAACAATGTACGTTAAAAAGAGCGTAAAATTCCATGTAGTTGCTTGGCAGTTTCTAAAGAAGAAGATTCATGTCGCTTTGTTTTCAGCTTTCAATTATACACCCAAAAAAAATATTACAGTAGGATTCAATATTTTCTAATTAGATTCACTAATAGCAATGGGAAATGATCTCCATTTTTGGAAGAATATTTGTCAAGTTAAATACACAGTCTTTAGGGATTTGGCACTGTATAGTTTTCTATATTGTCCACTACCTATATATATTATTAGGTTACACTTGAAAATATTACTAACAATTTTCCTCTGGATTAACACATGCCTCTCAAAAATACACACACATTTTTATCATGTTCTCTTTGTGCCGACGTCTGATTATGACCCTTTTTGACAAATTAGTCTCACGATTAAAATCACACAGTTTCTGATAGTTATGCAGTCTGGAAACGAACTAACATGTTCACATAAATACATAGAACAAATCAAATGACAAATGATATACTAGCAGTACCAGCAATCTCTTTTTTTCAATTAATTCACCAGGAAGTTTAGAACTGGCTTTCTAATTAGTTTAGTAGGTAGTGTGCTGGTTAATTATAATTGAGACCGTGTTTTAAACTTCAGACTAGACATCTCGAAAACGAAATGAGACGAGGCGATAGGAAATAAGAAAAAAATATTTCTTTCAGCTACTTCATCTTAGCAGCCTTCTGGCAAACAATCTGAGAGTAAAATAAAATAGCCATGAAAAGTTTCTCAAAAATCTGTCGTTCAGAGTCGACTTTAAACTGGGACCAGCAGTCTTACCCCTCATGTAATAAAATTAGAAAACACAACATAAAAGGTGTAAGAAGCTAGTTTGTAATCCTGACTCAAGGATAGTAGTGAGCAATTACATAGTTATGTATGAGAACTTAGGTTATAACTCTGACTAAATGGTTAAGAACGGCCGGCATAGTATTCAAAACAGTACAAAATTTAAATACTGTAGGTAACTATGTCCCGATCACGCTATACCTCAAAGAACGGGTTGCAAAATTTTCAAATCTACTGAAAGAAATTAAAGCTCGTTAAATTGATCAAGCTTTACATCTAGTTTATCACAGTGAAATTTCGATTTTATTGAGATTTTTTATATTAAATTTTATTGATTCTGAACGGACCTTTAATGATAATGTCTGAGAGCAGCTGGTGACCGTAAAGGTTTGATGTTTTCCCAATAAAAATTTTAAAATATCGTGCTTCATATTTTCTTTTCAAGAACTTACGTTTAATACTCAAGTGCCCCTAATAAAAATTTCGAGCATATATCAGTGATAATATGCCTGATTGAAGACTGGGCTAGTTTTCTATCGCAAAAATAAAAATTTCGAGCATATATCAGTGATAATATGCCTGATTGAAGACTGGGTTAATTTGCAAGAGTATATAGCCTAGACAAGACCATAAAAGGACATTTAGATTGCTTATATATATATGGGAAATAAGTAACTCGTTGTACTAAAATAAATGAGAGCTTCTGGTGAGGTTCGAACCCATGACCTTCACGCTAGTCTAGCACACAGGATACTAATAAAATAACTTAAAATTGTGAAAATATTAACAACCAAGGTTTAATACATATGTTTCAGAGCGTGCAACTTGTTGGCAATGTCAACAAACAATGACTGTCCAACTCTGAACGAATGCAGTCATTCAAGTACAGCATTTGAATAAGGTCCTTAGTTATACTAGAAATATTGACAGGTTCTATGTTAGAGATGGATGGATTGTGAACATACTAAGAGAAGTATTGTATACGCACTTTAAGGCTTGCAGTTGATGGGTTTCCTGTCTTAGTTAAACTAGCATTTTCAAAAGAGATTTTTTTTTGGTAAACTGTGGCTCAAAAAAGAAAAAAAAACTTTTAAGAATTCAAGCTTCTAGAACAGTAGAAATAGTTGGAGAATTAAACCTTATAATTATTTCCAGTACTGTATTATAAGCGAAACAAACTATTCAACCTTTTTTTTAAATTGTAGTAAAATTTGATGAGGTTGTAGTTTAAAAAAGAGAAATAAAAACATTTATTCTAAATTTTTTTTATTGTGTTTTTACCCGCTGTCATAACTCTTCAGTTATTAAATCCATACTTAGATTTACACAATAATTAAATAAACTTAGCAAAACGCAACAATCTTCTAAGAAACCTAATTAAACAATGTTAGAAAACAAGTTTTATTTGTTAATTTCAACAAGACGTTATTAAGACGTTACACTGTGTCGGTTAGTAGTTTAAAAAGCAAATGAAATTCAAAATATTTTTAAGAAGTTAGTTTTTAAAATTCCTGTGAATAAATTGTCGTGATGAGTAATATTGCATTGTTTTTAAACTAATTAAATATGTCATGTACTACATAATATATAATATCGATTAAAAAATTGATTTTCTTTTAAAGTTTACAACGTTTTTTTATTTTAAATTTTTATCACAACGAAGATTTACTAGCTGATAGTTTTATAATGCCATAGAAATTTACAGCATTTACGACTTTATAATGCTCTACTCCACATAAGCATTTAATTTGTTCCGATTAGGCAGTTGGTTTTACATTTTTGATATGAAGTTTCTTACTGCGCTTTGTTGGCTGTTGTCTACCTATAAGTAGTATTGAGGACTTCCTGTCTTATTTAAATATAGCAACGTATGTGCCCGATATCTTCAAAAAAATTTATTCGTTGAAAAACCTCTTGATGTATGGAATATAACATCGTTCAAACATTAACCACGGCTTCTCTACACAAATCCGACAATCTGTGGTCTCTGGCTTATTCGCATACACCTACTACTTAAGAAAACCTCACTAGAATAAATCTAACAAGCCATAGAAAAAGTCTAACGTTAGATGACCATCCCTTTAAATCGCTGATACAGGATATTCAAAACTGACATATGCTTTGTGGTATGTATTACTGTTATGTCGAGATCATTCAATTCAGTCCAAAAAAAAATTTGGTAATCATCGGCCTATAGGCCTTGTAGTTGATAAGAAAAAAAATATAACGCCGCCAGCTCTATATTGGCACATCTAGGCAAATCAAAAACAAGATCTGCCTTTTTAAAGCTTTTTTTCAAAGACACAAATTGCTTTTAGCTTCACCGAATGAAAATTAAGCTTAAGGCAGACAAAAAAAATTTCAACGGCCTGAATTTAGATGAATAGCACGCTCTTACCTCTCAGAGTGGATCTGAAGTTTTGTCTTGAAGCCATTTGAACAAGGTTTTTTTTTTTGGAAATAACAAAGGAAACACCCTTACTATACACATTTTAATATGATCAGCACTCAAAAAATGGCATCTACTCATGTAGAAATACAGATTATGTTAGGCAGGCAAATAGGGGAGTAGTGTATATCGATATTAGTCTAGATCCGTTAGTCTTATGAGTGACATTTAAGTCGACAACAGTCTGCAGAAAAAGCATTCCGCACAAGTATAATGCTACCAGAGGACTAATTCACTATTAAATGCATTTTGCGATCTATTGGGCAATTAACAACGAACGAATGTGATCTACGAGACAGATGTATACAGAAAAAGCGAATATCAGAAACAAGTCCCTTTACCTCTCTTCGAAAGAATCTATCTCTGCTGTATGTGACCAAGAAGCCTCTATTAGAACTTAAAATAGACTTTGCAACTGTCCGCGATGTCCTTATTTGCAAGTTTAAGAAAGGACAGGAATTCAATACAGGCTGATTAAATTAAGACCGCTAATAACAGCAGAGCTCAAGATATTGGCAAAATGAACCTTGAACTATTTAAAGCTTATATAGTTGGAATTTTGCCAAGTTCCTTCTGATCACACAATTAAGCTCACAGGACACCCAAGCGAGGTATAACACTGCTAAACATATTCAATTATGAAATAATTCATGAGAGTTAATCGTTATCACTTGCAGGGACTTTTCAAAATGAACTGAGAATCAATCTACTCGCGCTCTGCTGTTTTATCTGTTTTATCAAAATGGGCAACGTACTTCACTAGCTTCCATCGACAAATCATCTTGAGCCATGTGGCCCAAGTTGAGTCAAAACAATCCAAATGAAATGCAAGAGCATCAAATGCATACTGAAAAATCTACTTTTTGGTAGAGATATTGGAGGGCGCTTGACAATTATCAAATTTATTAGGCCTGAAGTAGATGATCTGGACACAAACGATATCATCAAGACGGCGATAAAAGCCGTATCAATAGTAGATAGTAATAACAAGAATAACAAGCCGACATCGAACAGCCATTAATCGAAAAAAAAACTAACTATTAGTAAATAATCTTAACAAGAATAGTAAGCAGCGATCGATCTGTTTCGAGCAGCCATTAATCTAAAAAAACCAACCAATAGTAGATAGTAATAACAAAAATAGCAAGCCGCCAGCTAGCAGCCATTAATCTAAAAAAACAACCAAAGTAGATGGTAATATCAAGAATAGCAAGCCGCCATTTTCCGCACAAGCGATTTTAGGTCATTGTCACCGCCTGTATGGGAATTGTGAACTAAGGAACGAGATCATGCGATGTGAACTCGTTAGACTTTTTCTTGTGGGATTTTCTTAAGTCTCAGATGTATGCGAATAAGCTACAAACCACTGCAGTCCTCATAGACAACATATATTATAACGACGGTCAAATTCAACCTGAGTCGTGGAAATTGAGCATTTCGAATGCGCTCATCATAGCGAAGTCATGGCGGGCGAGTAAAACATTTCGAATTACAATAAGGTTGTGTTATTTAAATATAAAAATAATAATCGCTTAATGAAAGACCTACACATCCTTATGCTTGGGTATACATATCATCAGTATGTTCAATATTTTTTCATCAAATAAACCCACTGTGCAAGGCAAACTAAAATCAGATCATTTAAGCACTTGTTACACAAACAAGAAGCAACGAACGAAAATATATGCGTCTCATCAGCTGATTAAGAAAAGTTAAATAATTGGTAAAAATAACAACAACTACAATAACAAATAAAAACTACTCCAAATACAACAAAACAAGAAACGTGTAAAGAAAACAAAATTTTAAACGAAAAAAAAAAATAAAATAAAACTCACAAACAGTTTAAAATTTTAAAAATAAACAAATAAAAAAATATTTAAAAAAAATTTATTAATAAATAAGGTAAATAAATGAAAACAACAACAAAAACAATACAAAAAATAAATAAATAAATAGACAGCACTGTTGTTCATACATATATTTCTGACCATTTATTGTTGTTATTGTCAGTTTTCGTAACACACGTTACATTAACAGACTGCAACGACTTTGGCAGTGGAGCGCATTAAGCGCAAGGTCGTTTGCTGTAACGTTGTTCATATTATAGTTGCTGTTGTTGGCGTTAATGTAGATGAAAAAAAACTGAATTTATTTTTGGCTTTAAACTTGTTAACAACAACAACAACAACAGCAGTCTGCTTACATATACAAAAAGCTTTTTACAAAGACGTTTAAAGCGTGTGCTTATAAAACAACAGCAACAATAACTTTTTTAAATCCAAACAGACCAGCAACTTTTTTTTTGTTTTCAATTATATGACCAGCTTAGCTTCTCTCAAGAGTTTTGTAAAACCAATAATATTAACAATGACAACAACAACAACAACAACAACAACAACAACAGCAACAACAAATAATTATGAATGAATTTGTTTTCTTCGGTAATTCACATGTTGGTGCCATAAGTTGTAATAGTTTTTTGTTTTGTTGTTATTTTCAATTATTTACGCTCAAATAGAATATGAACAATAAACCGTATTAAATCTGAATGTATAACGTTGTCATGCACAATGGGACTGTAAATTAAATTGCATAATACAGGTAAACATTTTGTAATCCAACTAGAGAATCAGAGTTTAATTAAAAATTTAAATAAAATAGGGCTTGTTTTGTAAGAAATTTTTTTGCACAATGGGCCAGTAAATTTTAGAACTATTGAAAATTGTAATTACAATAAAAATTTTATCCTATATTGCATTAGAATTAATTAATTAATTACTTATTAGAATTAGAAAGTACTGCACAGTGGGTCACATGCAAACAAATGTTACAATACATTTCAAATTAAAGATATTTATAAAACGATGCTTAGCTCATAACAGAAAAAAATAAGGAGGAATATTAATCCGTATCTTAACACTATGGGACTCATACGACATCATAAAATAAAAATCAAAAACTGCTATTTTTGTGGACAGACGAAGTTCAGATAGCTTAAGAGACATACCACTACAGTACGTCACTGCTGTCTATTCGTACACAGACTAGTTCTAAGGTTAAATAGAATATTTCCCTATCATAAAATAACTTATATTATCAGTCTATCTAATAATTTATCAGTTTATTATCATCAGTTTAATATTCTTAAGGGGGGTTAAAGATGACAAAAGAATTTTGAGCATTATTGGTCCAACTATAAAGTAGCCACTTAGCTTCTTTTCGAATACTCAGCACAAGGCCTACTAAATTACTCAAATGGTCATTACAATCTTTTAACCCGGAATTACGACCTAACTTCACACATCACAATTGTTGTGTATTTTAATTTCAATACTTGATCGGCACGACCCACAGTTTAACACATGGACTTCGACGACAAATGACGACAAATTTGAGAAACTTTTCACGGCAATTTTAGAGCCAGTTGCCGAATGGAATATTTTTTCGTATTTCTTTTGTTCGAGATGGCAATGCAGTTACTCATGCCAGAGTGTAAGATTTTTAATATTTGTGTAGCTATGGCTAGCCTGGAGTACATC
Organism: Sarcophaga bullata; assembly: GCA_005959815.1. Classification (NCBI taxonomy): domain Eukaryota; kingdom Metazoa; phylum Arthropoda; class Insecta; order Diptera; family Sarcophagidae; genus Sarcophaga; species Sarcophaga bullata. The sequence continues at coordinate 158,508 of QOCX01000250.1, forward strand.
TAAGTTTAGTTTACATTTTTGAATTCCTTCGTTTCCTATTTCCTGCCTTTCCTATCTCTTCTCCTTTTCCCATTTTCTTAGCTAACCATTTTGGTTACCCTTTTCATGCCTTCTTGTTATTCATTTGTTTTTTGAATATTTTTTTATGAATACATTCTTCCTGTAGCTGGTTCTAGAATAATAGAGTAGCCATCATCTACCTCTGCCTGAACTCTTTGATAATATATTGGGTTGTTGTATAGGAAGAAGTGGTGCTGCCTAACTACTGTTAACTACTTTAGGTGACAAGAGGATTTCCTAGACAGATTGCACAGCATCTCAACTATTTATGTTCAGAGGCCATATGCATACTCATATAACCTTGATAACATCATCAGAGCACCAGAGAGAGATAAGCAACAGTTTTTGGTGGATACATTTGCTGTGTAAGATACTCAACAGCAATCAGACTTAACCGCCTATTAATTCATTACAATTTCCTTTTGTTTTTGTAATTTATTGTTTTCAATGTAAATTGATTTTAAAAAAAAAAAAATAATTAATCGCGTGCTGATTACTTAGATGATATTTTTGGAGGCGTGTTTTTTAAATCATTTAAATGCCACCTACAAATCACTTTGAAGTGCATTTTTTTTTTTATTGTAAGTTTAAGTAAATAAAAATAATATTTTATACGCTGACACAATTTTCTTAAGAATTCTATTGAACAGGTTTAAAAAATGGAATTTTTAAATCAAATGGAATTTAATCAGAAACTATCATTTTATTTGAAAATAAAAAAAAAAAACAAACAAAAAATATTTTAAAAATCTTTACAGCCTGTTAGCTGCAGCTGTGATTTTAAAATTGATGACAAAGCGTTAAAGAATTGACAAAAACTAGTCAAGAATTGTTTACACAAAGTATTTATGCTAATGAACACAAGGCTGGCTTAATGGATTTCATGGAAGAGTGCATTTCAGTGCAATGAATCATTTTGAAAAAGTTTTTAAAAAATTTGATTGTCCTTCTCAGACACAAGGGTTCATTTTTATATTGATTTGTAACGTTTTGCGGATTATAATACTTGTAGGCCATGATTTACAGCTTTTGTTGCATAATACTTAACACTAAAAATGGCGAAAAGGTACTAAAACTTTTTAATATAGTTCTGTAGTGTATGTACTGTGTTGACTTATTGGACGAGAGCCCGTGAATCAAGCCCCAGCTTAGGCATTTCGAACAAAAACGAAATAAGCAAAAAATTCTTTATTTAAGCTACTTCCGCACATCAATATTCCTTCAATAATTCTGAAAGCAAATGCAAATTGTCATAAAAAGATTTCTACCGTTTCTGTCGTTCTGAATCAACGGTAAACAGTAGTTCCCACTATTCATATATAAAATTAAAAGACACAAGATGGATATTGCGAGAACCTACGTTGTAGTTCTAATTAAAGGATTGTAACGACAAATTAAGTAAGTAAGTAAACCCACTCCTTGTTTTATGTAACAATGTTTATATACCGTACAAGTAGTACAATTTTAGTTAAGCGTACTTCATTAAAAACATCCTATTCAGCTAAGAGAAATTTCTCACATGAAAAAGAGAAGTTTGTAAAATTCGTGTCTAAAGCCTTAAGCCAATAATACTGGAAAAATATCAAATTGAAGAATTAAGTTACTGAAGCTATACTAAGTCCTGTTGTATAGTGGTCATCGATGCCTTAAATTTCAAAATCCATGTTTGCATGACCTTTTCCTGGAAACTTATCAAATGTGGAAGGACCTAAGCAATGTCGGAGATCCACTATCGAGCAAAGAAAGTCCTTTCAAGTGATACTGTATGGTATTTACCCAACATGAGTTGTTAATAGTGAATGTAATTTAGTCGGTAGAAATCCAACGTATGTAATTTAATTCAGAGGCCTGTGTAATAATTGGAAACAATTTTTGTAGATTTCTAGCTTAACCGCAGGCGAAATTTGATAAAAACAGTATTTACATATTTTCTTCACAGCCCTGTATTTTCCAATCAAACAAAGACATTTATTGCTGTACTCAAACATAGTACGTTTCCTAATGGCAGACACATTGACCAAAAAAAAAATATTTTTTACTTCAGGCAACCTCTCACTCAATATATTACAATCGTCTACCAGTATCAAATAGAATAAAGTCCAGTAAATATCAGTTGAGAAAATATGTTCTCTTCTTGTTTACTTACTTCATTAAATATTACTGCCCTTTAGTCAGGATTACAACCTAGCTTGTTACACAACCCATGTTGTATGTGTTAATTTTATCCATTAGTAGTGGGACCTACCTCCAAATGACAGATTTTATAGTAGTTGTTCGAATCACTCTCAGACTTTTTGCAAAAAGAGTGCGATAACTCTGAACTGGGGTTTGAATTTTTATAAATTATTTTAGTACCATAACGAGAGGTTAGTCAACCTGGGGAAACTAGAATTCGCAAATGACTTTTGCAGACCAAACATGATATCTTAAATAATATTCCGTAATAATGGTCACTGATTAATGGCGCAGAAATCTACTGCCGCAATGTAATTATAGGGTTCACGACACAGAATACTATTTGAAAAGTACCTCTTGACTATTTAAAAGCATGCTATACTAGCAATGTGGGTCTACTACTCCTTAAGTTCTATTTTTTTTTTCAAAATATAGCGATTTTTAACCTCCCTAAGATGTTCGTTATTGATAAAGCAATTCTGCAATACATGAGGGCATGGATCTTTCTCTTAATTTTTACAAATCGAGAATAATGTTGGAAAATTTTCCCGTCTTTTTCCGAATACAGCCACTTATTGCTCTTTAACAATTACGCCATGCCACATATGTGCTTTAAAAGTAAAGAATTTGAAGCCCATGATATCTAATTAAATGTTGAGCGTCCCGATAACTTCATGGGTAGTGTTCTAATCTATGTGCGTGGGACTCCTGGGTTCGATTCCCACTATAGACTCTGGTCTATATTTTAGATTATAAAAACAAAAAAGGGATAACGATGGCAATTCAACTCTAATCTATACTACTTTCTCTTTATCTTCTCCTGTAATTTACTTTTTGGTGAAGAGAAATAACCTCTTGAGTATAAACGTCAGTTAAGAAAACAATATGCTTGAAATTATTAGCTTAAAGAAACTATAACGATAAATGTTTTAGAACGAAATTATTAAAATTTATTTACGATTTAAAAAAAAGCTTTTGAAACTAAAGCAACCATTATGTAAATGATTGAATGAGTTTAAAATATTAAAAATAAATCAAATTGGTTTCCCTACTACATTGTATTACGGTGTTTTCAATTGGAAATAAATTATAATTTAAAATCAAATACACTCTGGTTAATACGTTTTCATTAACATCAAGCAAAATCAAGCATATGTCAATTAAATGTCATTTTCAAAAAGAGAAACAGAAAAACGTATTTCAACAACAATAGACAATAAGAACAAATCTTAAAAAAAAATTCTACCAAACTATAAAATATAAGAGATTAAAACGATTTTTTTTTCTTTTAATTCAGCTGTCATATTAAGAAGCACTGGGAATTGTTTATTAGAATTTATATCCGATATTGAATAACAACAAAAAAAAAACACAATTTAAAACAGAAAAAGACGGTTTGAATGAAATATAAAAAATAAAAATTATTAGAAAAAAAAATGTTTAATAGATTATTTATTCTGTTGAACTTGATCTGATATTTAAAACGAGAGTGTTAACGATGATAATAAATGGTGAATAGAGATGAAAAAAAAACAGAAAAGAATAGAATAGAATAGAAAAGAATATGAATTGATGATAAGATTTTATCGTCTTATAATTAAATTAAAAAGCATTTAAATATATTTTTACTGATTTTATATTCGTTTATAATTATTATTTTTTGTTTTAATAAATATTTATATTTTTATTTTTTTTTTATTTAAAACAAAAATCATTTAAATTAAGCCAACAACTTGTCAATAAAAACGGCGCCATCTTTCAAAATGTCGAAATGTTGACAAAATGATCTGAAATCGATATATCAGTGACTGTCAATAACTTTAAGTCCGGCTTGTAGTGGTTTTATAAAGAAATTTGCATAATTAAAGTGCAAGGAATACTATTAAGAGTACTCATTAACTGATTCATTTATCAGACATTTTATATTGAATTTTTTAAGCCGTTAAAATGGCAAAACTTCAATGATTAATATCTTCAACAAGCAAAATTTTTGGTACCTAGCTTCTTAGGAAAAAAAGCTTCATTTCATCTCCTTTTTTCATTTATATTTTTTTTGTTTTTAAGGCGTAAACCATGAGTAAGTAAGTAAACTTGGTACTTTCTGCTTAAGCTGGTAGAAAGATCAAGCGTTGCCACATCTTGAGAGAAATACTAAGATTCAAGAAAGTCATTCATCACTACACCTTATACATGTTCACAAATAGCAGTCTTTCTAAGAAAAGACAGATTGTGTAAAGGACTTGAAGGCAAGGCAAAAAAATATAAAAAGCTAGGAAAAATGTTCCCAGGCAGCCATGTGAAATTTAATCATCAAGTCGTGCCTCAAAAAATGGGGCAAAAACTATTTTAATTCGTATTTGTCGAAGTGAAAGAGTGAAGGTCTAAAAAAAATAAAAAAATAGAAGAAGAAACAGGTTTCTGTTTGGTTAAGTTGTCGACACGACATGGAACAACGACAGAGTGAATAAAATCATACTCGGGTGAAGATATAGGAAAGACCCTGAACCTGTCCAGTACGAAGGAAATAATCAGAGTTGGGACACTCTCTTCCAGGACATGTATACATACATAATTGGTCATTAAAAACCCTTCAGTCAGGATTACGATCTAGCACGAGTTATGTTGTGTGTATTAAATTTCTACATGTGTGAAGAGACCTACAGTTTAAAGTCGACTCCGAAGAACGGATTTTATTGAGAAAGTTTCATGACAATTTTTTTTTTATTCTCAGAGAAATCTGTGAGATGAAGTTATCGAAGAAATATTTTTTTCATTATTTGTTTGAGGTTTAAACCGTGGCTTCACGTCTAACCTGCTACATTAGGGCGATAAATAAAAACCACAGCTTTGGAATTTATAACGAAGTCTTGCCAGAGGCATCAGAGTTTGTAAAGATAATTTGATTCGTACTTTATGGTATAATATGTGATATTAAATAAAGTTCTTAAATAGAGTTAAAACTAAATTGTATACTAACTAAGTGGCCTAGAGTCCAAATAATAAAGTAGTCTATTATACATACCTTTATCTGATCAGAAGACATGTCGTATTGTATTCTTTCTGCTTCAAAACTCGACACAAAAAATGTTGGTAATGAAAAATGAATATTAATTTGGAATCGATGGCAAAAATATCTTCCAATCTTTATCGGTAGTGTTAAGCTTGGAGAAAGATTCACATACAGCTTCCACAAAGCCAAGCAAAAATCTGAAAAAAAAAAACATTTTAACGCCTTTTCAAATTTGTTTGTCCATTTAAAATTTTATTTAAAATCGTTAAAATAGAAAAAAAAACAAATTAAATGAAAACTAAACCTAAATGACTTCATAAAAACAACAATAAATTATTGTTTATTATTGTTATTATTGGTCAAACTGTCTATTAATAAAAGTAATATTTTATTGATAAAGTCAGAAGAGTTCAAATACCAAAAAAAAAAAAAATACACACAATATTTTATTAAAACAATTANNTATTAAAACAATTAATTTATGGCCAGCACGAAATCTTTTTTAATTATGGGGTTTTTTTTCTTGTGTTGTCTTTCTGGCTCTTCGAAATACGAAATACAAAACAATTTCGAAAACAAATCAAATCACAATAAAACACAAATGGACCCTAATATTCCTTTAAAAAAAAATTAATAAAAAAAAACCAAACTCTATATTACCATGCCACAGTCTAACGAAGACAACATAAATACCAGAATCAATATACAGACCGACACACTCATTGAACTCAGTGTCTCAAATAAATTTTTCGTATGCGACTTGTCTAACAAACGATTAATCGTTTCTGGGTTCTTGTGATCGGTCTGGTCAAATGCGAGATTTTTTCTTCCCATTTTTTTTTCTTATTGTCTTTGATTTTAAGTTAAACATGTTTAAAAACAATAAATTAATTAAAGTCAAAACGTAACCCTAGAGAATTAAGAGTGAATGAATGAAAAACGAAATAAAATCGTGTCTCTGTTAAAGACACAAAGCGAGACAAACACGATAACAATAATTGAATATTAAAAGACTCTAGAAAAAAAACACAAAACAATGATTGAAATCTAAGCTCAAATACAAACACAATGTAAACGACAAGTGATTTGCTGTGTTTTACTATTCGAAGCTTGTTAAGCGTGTAATCAGCATAAAATTTATATTCAAGTAAACTAAAAAAAAATTTTTTTTTTTTTTTGTGATTCCTAAGCCTATTTAAAAGGTCTATTTTTGCTGCCGAAAAACAACTAAGAATTGATAATGCATTTGTGCATTATTTACAAGCCTGCAGTCAGGTTTACGACCGAGCTTCACTCGCCATCCATATTGTGTGAATTGAATTTATCAATAAGTGGCGGGGCCATGATTTTTTTATTTTTTCGAGAGGTTAAGTTTGAATTTACGCGCTCTTTTCTAGTAAACTAACACAATATCCACTATACTTCGATGACTTGCTCTATTTACTGACACATAGTATAATTATGAAATGAACATCGATGCCAACAAAGCTTCATAATGCACAACATTGGCTAAAAATATCCTGTAATATCAAACAGCGGCCTATATACATAATTGATCATTACAACCCTTCAGTCAGGATTATGGACCTAGTTTCTCACACCCCTTACGTTGTGTGTGTTAATTTTAGACATGAGTAGCGGGACCTACAGTTCAGAGTCGACTCCGATCGACAGATTTTTCAGAAGCTTTCATGGCAATTTTATTTGCTCCAAGAGTTTTTGCCAAAAATCTGCTGAGAGGTAGTCGCCGAAGAAATATTTTCATATTTTCGTATTGATGTCTGAACTGGGGTTTGAACCGTGACCTTACGTCTAATAATCAATATTTTTCGAAATACTTAAACTCAGTTTAACCAAATTTCCACGGAACGTATAGAAACACACGTTCGTTACCGAACCGTAATTTAATTTCGGTAAGCATTTACATTGTTCTTCATATGCTAAAAACGTCTGTACATTCCGTGTATGTTTGGCTAACTGGGGCTTTAGAATACTATACGACTGAATTTATTCCTCATATTAAATTTATTTGCTGCTAAGTTTTCAAACTTGATCACCTCTTTTTAGATCAATATTTAATCCAAGATTTAGTAAATAAATGAGAGATGAGCCATTTGGGTCCATTTGGGAGGACCATTTTTATTACAACCCACAAATGACGCGTCTAGTAGGCGGAATTATAAAATTTCAGAAGTAGTAACTGATATTTTGACGTTATCTGGTAAAGTATTCGAGCTTCTACTGATTGAGTGACGAACTCAGGGAAATTGTTGACTGTTTTAGATGTATGACTAAACCTATGTAAAAGGTGGATATCAGAGCCTGATCTTTGAAACGTGGTATCTAGGACAACTGGATACTGTGTTGATAGATACTCTTATTAGGAAACTTAGGCTTCCGTCTAATAAGTACTACAGTTATGAAGCCCGCAAGTTATGCAGGTAAATAAAAAGCATACTTCACACGTACTGGATTTGAAAGTAATTTCATTGTAAATGAGAGAACAAACAGAATGAGTACTAACTGCATGAAAGCAGAGAGTACGATGTATAAGATTGAAAAACTAAGCAATAGGGGTGCAGCAATAAGAAGAGTTAGTACTACGTAAGCATATACGTTTTCCTTAATAAGTGATTAAGAATCTCTAGTGATTTAACTGATCTGAAGTCAGGGTCTTAGTAAAATCACTACCAAATCCTTTCCAAACTGGAATACGTCTATTTAAAAATAGAGGATTGTATGAGAAGTACCGGAAGTTGTGGTTTTTCGATTTCAATCTTTGTATGTAGTGGATAGAACAAATTTAATCTGTGGTTATCGCCTAACGCTTCCACTCTAATTTCATTGAACACCATCTAACAAAATAAACTTTTTTTGTTATTGAAAGAATAATCAATAATTTTATGTTTTTCCCCTCTTTTATTTACAGATTTCCGAAAAATATAAAAAAAAGACAGCAACAAAGAATGAACAAAAAATATAACAAAATGAATACAAACAGTTTCAACCGCAATGACAACAGCAAGCACAGCTATTGTTAGCCATGTTAACGAATGCAATTGCAACTCAACTAATTGAGAATTCTAAACAACACATCATTAAATGACAACACGTTCTTCCAGCTTTGGCTTAGGCAACAAAGAAAGATTTTAAAGGAATCAAAAGAAAAATAAAAATAAAAAAACGCTCAGGCAATACATTTCATTAAAAAGCCATAAAATACTTATTGACAGGGCACAAATATTTAAGCCGTAATTTGTCTTCCAAAAACCTAAAACAATAGCAGCAGAACAGCAACAAGAACAAGTTAAACAAACCAACGACATTTAAAGTTTATTAACACCCGATATATTTTAACGATTTAAATACGATAGCAAACGAAATTTGTTTTAAACGAAACGGAAATCTATTAAAACAAAGAGGGGTCTGGGCATATTGAAAAATTTAAAGTGGCGACATTTAAAAGTAGACTTTGTTTCCTTTTTTGAATTTGACCCCTAAACACTCACAATGGATTCACGCATCGGCCTGGATTATATTGTCGAAAATCGTGATTATATTTCGAAATTAGGCACTGCATTAGATACAAGTAATGTTGTCGTTAAGAAGCAAGTCTTTGAATTACTCTCAGCATTATGTGCGTACAATGCAGACGGTTATGCTCGTGCCATCGAAACATTAGAATATTATAAGGTAAGTTAAATACTATCATACCATATTATGATTTAAAAATACATACGTATGTATGATGTACAGTTGCATGGGCGGCTGGGAGTAACTGTCATTCGCACAAGTTCTCTGAGATTGAGAAAGAATAGTGGAAAGGTGGGCTCTTACACTGTATCGTAGGGAGACGTAAGATTTTATGACTACTTTTACGCTGATGAGAGACAAGTCTAACATGAAATTCTTTAGGGGATATGGTGGTCTAAGGATCTGTTCCTAGACCAATAGACTCTATTCTTTTGCGAAGAGTTTTGCAATGAGACTTAATACAAAAAATGATTGGATATTGTAGGGAGACGTAAGATTTTATGACTATTTTTACGCTGATGAGAGACAAGTCTAACATGATATTCTTTAGGGGATATGGTGGTCTAAGAATCTGTTCCTAGGCACAACCAATAGACTCTATTCTTTTGCGAAGAGTTTTGCAATGAGACTTATAAAAAAAATATAAGTGAGTAATCTGGAAACTGCTTAGTCTTTCAAAAAAAAAGTAGTATGCAGATGGTACAGATGCATACAGAACGTTTTTGGTCCCAGAATGAAATAATTCGCAAGTATCTACCAAATGTAAATCTATGTCATCTAAAGATATCCTTAGTACAACTTGGATAGGAGATAGACTGTACATAGTAATACTACCTGCGAATCAGGTCGCCTTTAGAGCACTTGGCTCTTATGAAGTTTAATTGAAACTAGTATGGGACAGTCTTGGGAAGCTGAATCTGCTAGGCAAGCAAAATAAGGTTATCTTTTGCTGGATGCTAGGTTATGGGAGGAATTCTCGTCAATAAGCAAGATGACGTGCTTGCGATGCCAAAGCTCTTCTGTTAAGTGGGCGTGGACATTTGGATAGGTACGAAAGGTGGTTATTTTTAGACCAAAGAGATGATAAGGAAGCACAAAACCTCTACACAAACAAATTAAATTTGATGCAATAAAAAGGAAAGGAGAGTCAAACATTGAATTACATACATACATAATTGGCCATTACAACCCTTCAGTCAGGATTACGGCCTAGCTTCTCACACNAAACATTGGATTAACCAGGAATAAACTGAAGACGATAACCGATTTTTTGAAGGGGCACTGTAGGCTCAGAGTACACTGATTTAGAATGGGGATTGCTTAGAGACCATCGCGTAGATACTGTTATCCTGAGAATGAATCATACCAAAAGGTAGCATGTAGATGCATATCACGGGTAAGGCAGTGAACTGCCATTATTGGCATCGCTCAGTATCGTGAAGTTTGTCAAGACTGTAGCTCTCCCAAGAGGTAGGTTATCGGTTTCAAGCATACGTGCAGCTTTTTTAATAGTAAAAATTGCAATTTATCGGAATGGACGCCAGATCCAGTTCCATATCCTATTTTTGAGCCATTGGTGAAGATCATTATATCACCGTCACCGATGACAGTTTCAATAACTCATTCTGCCTGTGTGAAAGTATGAGTCCCTCCGTACATGAGCTAAACATATCTGAACTTAAGCATCAGTGCATTTCTAGCTGTCACGTGTTGAAGAAAGATGTCTACTGGTTGTAGAGACAAGATGTCGCAGAGGCCAGCCTGCGGCGTAGACTTCAGAGCAACCGTGACACTTAAACAGTGACTAACTAAGCCTATTTAAATTGAATATTTTTATTTAAATTGCCACACTTTATCGACTAGAGTATGAATGCAAGCGCACAAAAGATACTTTGTGTGCTTGTCTTAGATTTATTAATTGAAATTCATTTGTTGATAAATTTAGTTATTTACTGTAATCTTTAAATGATATTTTCTTTACTCGTTTTCTTATAGAATCTCAAAAATGAACGCTATCGTTTTAAAATTGTTATCAACGAATTGGAAAAGACCACAACGATTGAATATCAAGTTGCCCTTTTGGCATTCATAAATTGTGTGATTATATCGGCCGCAACGCTACAGGATCGTATTAGAATACGTAATGAATTTATAGGTAAGTAGGTTGCGAAATAAAAAAATTAATTAAAATTACCAGAAGTTATATTTTAATTGCTTAATAAAAGCTTAATAAACAAAAAAAAAAAACAAAAAAAAAAAACAATAACAAAAATGGCATGTGTGCTAATAATAATTATTTTTAGAATTTCAAAAAACCTTAAATGTGTATAAGTGAGTTAACTGTAGTTCAAACACCTTATATTGACAATGGTTGGCAAATCAATGATATAACGGATAATTAATAATAATTTTTGTTTCTGTTTTTTTTTTCCTATAAAAATATGGCCACTAAATAGCAATGGCCACCAGTAAACATAAACAAAAGAAATAAAAAGTATGAAAATGACACAACAATTTTAAAATGGTTTTCCTTAAACACTTATGCTTACATACATGCACACATACAAGTATGATACCATACACACATGAAAGTGCCAATAGTATTATGACCATTAAGCTGTTTTATTTTTGGCCATAGCCGATTAAGCGGGCAGTATGTATATTATTGTTTGAATTTTCAAGTGTTTTAACCATTGACGGTATGTAGCTGGTGCTGCTGTTGCAAATACCTTCACATTTAATGCGGGTGAACAACACTTCATCTAAATAACACAACGTCTTTAAATGGTCAACTAGACGGCTAATAACAATGGCCAATAATTTCCATTTGAAAAATAGCAAAAAAAAAAAAGCAAAGACAATCGCCAATAGAGGTGTAAAAAAAATCAATAAATTTCAAACGTGAGTAAGCAAGCTTAAGACGTTTTTATAACGCTAAGAATCAACTTGTCTTCGTAATGCTTATTTCATGTATTTATTTAACCCTAAGTGAACAAAGTCTTTAAAAAAAAACACAAAGAAAATAACCATCAAACTTGTAAAGAAGCACCCTGTATACTGACATACCCATGACTGTGACCATGACCATGGCCGGTCATTTCCAAAGTTCCTGAAAAGTTGTGCTATTATGTGACTGGTAGTAGGAGTGTATTTTCACAAAAGACTACAAGCTAAGAAGATACAATTGCCCTGTACTTCAAAACAAACGTCATCTGTTTTTGGGTGACTGAACGCTTGAAGATATCATAGTGGCGAAAGTGTCACTAAAGGAAATAGCCGGTTTCATATGAAGCTCGGAGTACTTCGAACCCACCATAGAACATCTTACGCTGAGTAAAAATATGAGCCGTACGGCCACCAAACGAATTTAACTGTGAACTTTAACCTAACCTAACCTCACAAGATTACAGTCGAACATATCCCATATCTGCTTCCATGGAGATTACGTTTAAATGGTTTGATATCCTATTATCTCACCTCCCAATAAAACACTTAAGTCATCGTTTTTAGGTACCACAAACCAACAAACTGTTTAAATAAACGCAATAATAATATGCTTTGTCTGCTTGCATCCAGTCACAGGTCGCTTAATTATGAGAAAATTAAAACTCAAACCAAGGATCCAGCCTTTTTCGATATCTCTTGAAAATCTCTGTACGATATCTTATATTTCCAAACAATTTTACCGCAAATCTATCCTCATGCAACACTTTTATGAACATAAACCGCTACGAATAACTTCCAAGGGGAGCAATCTTTATGTTCTTATTGATGACTTGTTTTTCTCTGTTCGCTATTCTAATACTATACTAGGCCTATAGACATTACCTAATCTTTTTAAGGAGAGTTTAGAAAAATAGAGAATATTATCCACAGAATGCTATTATGACGCTACTTATCTGTTTATGGTTTTGCATCATACAATCAAATGCAATATTAGAAGTGTTTAGGTGGTACGTTTAGGGTTAATGTTTTTTCATTTTTTTTTTTCAAATTTGAATGAAAACGATTCAGCAATAATGCGAATAAAAACAACTGTTTATAGCCAAATTTAAAAACCGCACAATAAAAAAACAACTTATTTAATCCTATAAGGAATGATAGTGGTGTTGACCAAAAAAGGTCCTGCTCCGATTTACATACAAAATTTAATTACTCGTATACACCAAATAAAACTGAACTAGAGTAGTATGTTTCACAATGGAAATTAACAAATTGTTGCAAAAATTGTTCATCAATTTTGTAATTCTGAAGTAAAACGGAATATTAATCAAATGGTCACACTGTTGCACTTTTTTTTTATTGAAACAGAATATTTTCTACATCTGTTTTTATAAGTCTGTTGTATTATATGTCACTGATGCCTTATTATCACCCGTTGCCCCGCACTATCGTGGTTTTCCTTCAACCTAAGAATGTTATCTCTGGTGTTTTCTTCAAACGTGAAAAAGTCTGCAGGTTTAAACTAATGGCGGTACATATTAACTCAATATATTTACCAACAGTTTATTGTTATTGTAATAATTTGAAAATGAATGCCCTTTACTTATCAGTCAGCCATTTAGGATAATTGCTACAATTATTATTATTATTATTATTATTTCTGCAATGACACAGCAATACCATGTGGTATATACAGTCAAAGAAAAAAGTCTACATTCAGCGGTGTATGTAAACTTTTTTCTTTGAGTGGTAATCATATACTCGTCTGCATTCTGCATGGTTGAAGACGTACTGAAGTGAACTTCTCTTGTCAAATTTCTTCTGTTATTAAGCGAAAAAGGGGGGTATCCGTGGGCAGTGTAAAAAGGCTATAAAATTGAGATTGTCGTAAACGCATGTTTATAAATATCCAATAGACAGTAAATATTCATAACATTTGAATGTTCTGAAAGCTTCTCCGGTGATAAACAATAATCAATGCTATGCCTTGGACGTGAATCTCATGGCTCTAACCGGTTTATTCATATGCGATCGGTATTATATTTAAATTTTTATTACAACAAAGTGCGTGCGAGATATTTTCAATTTTTTTATTTATTTGCAAGACTTATTGCTACCTTTATTGTTCAAATGTCCGCCACGGTTTCTCTGGGTAAGGCGCATCCGAAATATCTAATTTTCCATGACTATAAATCAGATTGATTATGATCGATAGCATGACTATGCCCTCAAATCACTTATGCAGAATATCTAATGTGGCATAAACTGTAGGGCCGAGCTTTAATGCTGGCCGTTAGCAGTAATGGCCTGGTCAATGTCGTTCTCGAAAAAGTATGAATCGATAACACTGTCAGCCAAAAGTGAACACCAATTAATGAGTTTCTTGAGGTATGCATTGCACGTTCTTGGATCGCATGTGTACCCGCACCTATACATCCTCATCACTGAAGATGTTTTATTTATAAAAAATTAGTATCAATTGAAGTTTCTGTTGAAAGAAGCAAGATGCCAAATAATTTCCCTGTTTCGGAAAACCTTGACTCCATTCTGTTCCCTATTCCCATCAATAAGCTCAAACTTTTTGAAAGAAAACTTGTTTTATGTGGAACTAAACGTAAAAAAACTCAGCATCAATGTATGCAAATCTTTTTCATTTTTCTTTTCATTCTTTTCCTTACGGATCATCAGCAGTTGTTTACAAACATTCGATCAGAGTAAGTCCAATAAGTCAAGCTTTAAACCTTTAGAATTAAGAGTGATTAGCTTCATGGATCTGATATTGAAAGCAGAGATGCCAATGCTTATACAATTTCAAACAGAAACAAATTATTAGCCATACTTTAATGGGTTAACGTGATTTATTTTTAATAAGGCATTAAGTTTCTTTACCTCTTCAATGAAGTTTTGTCGGCAGCTAAAGCCAAACAAAAGCATGGCCTATGTAGAGTTTTACCATAACCTTGACCAACAGTTCTAAAGAGAGCAACACGAATAACAACGGCATAATATTTTTCTAGTTTTTTCCTGTTTTTAACAACATCTTTAGATCTCAAAACACGCGTAATTATTGAAAAAAGGCCTTTAGTTATGGCTTTAAAAGCGTAAAGTAACCATAAAGTTTGTTGAAGAAGAAGAAGTAACAGGGAACAAAATATTTCCAACACGTGTTGGCGCTTATGAGGATTTAAATCACAAGTGACTGGATGGTGACTTAAATACCCACTTTATTCAAAACGAACAGAAAGCATTGAGACACGAGTCAATGTATTTAATTAATGGCCAAATACAACCTGTAATCAGTAAATGAAGAGACGAACACACAAATTGAATTGAAATTTGCTTATGATTACAATACAAACAAAACAGCTTCCGGTTGAAGCCTAATATAAACGAAATTCAGAAAAAAAAAGGCGAATAATTTCACTTGCCTTATAAGAAAAACAAAGAGAAAAAAAGATTTTACTTGACGTAAATTAAAACGTGTGGCTGTTGTTGTTGCCTCTTTATTTATTGTATTTATTTTGTAAGTGAGTGTGTTCCCAATTTATTTGAACAATTAAATTTGCCAAATTTGGTTTGACTATTTTGTTGTAATTAATAACAATAGATGTTATTTATTGTTATTATTATTGTTGTTGTTATTGTTGTTGTTGTTGTTGATTTTCATTTATAAAGAAAATTTTATGAAATTAAAAAAAACATTTTCAATGAAATGGTATTGTTTTCGAGACGTATTTTTTTATTATTATTTGACGTAAAATATTGAGAAAATTTATGCTAAAGCTTAAGGCAGGTTTAACAAATTGTTTAATGTAAGGTGTAGTAAAAAGGGATCCATTAATTTTCCTTTATTTTAAAAACGCTATTATTATTCAAATAAGCCCATTCAGACATAAATAAGCACAATAATTCTATTTATATTGGGTGGGTCATATATTGGTTTAAATTTTTAACATCGGTTATTTAGAATTCGACAATACTTATGTCATTCTATTCTGTCACAAAATTCAGTATATTATCTGCACTGAACGTAATGAAACAATTTACGCTTCAGCAACGTTGGGACTTATTGGAAATAATGGACAACGAGAAACTGCAAGATGATATCGACCACATATTCATTTTTATTTGTCATTAAGTGTCCCTTAAAGAAAACCAAAACGACTTTAAAATAAATCTCGCTACAGAGGTAACCTATATTTTCGAGAGTGTGGTCTAGACGACACTAAATGAGAAACGAAGAATCTCCGCATTTTTAAGAACAAATAGTATCATCTTCCTCTACATTAATGTGTGGGAATGTCTAGTCTACTGGCGCACTTGCATGTGAGGCTGTTGCCTGTGAGGTAAATGATAGTCTCTTCCTCCTCAAATTCACTGTTTCTGCAGTAGTTAAAAGTGGAAATGTCAATTCTATTGGCACGCTTTCAAATTAATAAGTTGCCTGTAAGTAAATGATGGTTTTTTTCCCCTCCTCAAAGAATCATAGAAGTCGCCGCAGTCGAGTAGATGGTATTTTGACGTACTAGATGGGAAACCGCGGTTCAAACCCCAGGTAAGACATATCCAACAAAATGAAGTTTGAAAAAAATATTGCTTTGACGATATTCTCTCAGCAGATTTCTGGCAAAAACTCTGAGAGTATATAAAATTGCCATGAAAAGCTTCTTTAAAATCTGTCGTTCGGAGTTAACTTTAAACTGTAGTACCCGCCAATCATGGATAATATTAACACTCATAATATAAGTCGTCTGCGAAGCTAGGTCGTAAAAGTGACTAAATAGTTATAATGTCCAGATATGTATGTATGTATGTATGTATTATTAAGGAATCAAGTGAGTACATGGCGCTTCAACAAACTTTGTCGAACAACAAACTGTGCTTATAAGGGCAACTATAATCTTAAGAATTGGCTATTTTCAATGAAGCAGTTTGAGTTAGATTTTCTATCCAAAATCAACTAT
Source organism: Sarcophaga bullata (assembly GCA_005959815.1). NCBI lineage: Eukaryota > Metazoa > Arthropoda > Insecta > Diptera > Sarcophagidae > Sarcophaga > Sarcophaga bullata. The sequence goes on from QOCX01000250.1 coordinate 175,194, forward strand.
GAATTGATAGCTGTGTAATCTCTAGACTACAGTTTGGATGTACAAAACGGCAGTCTAATCTTAAATATGGGAATGAACGCCCATTCCGATTTTACCTAATAAGGTGTTGTATCGTAATCTACTGGGTAGATATGTTATTTATAAATATCTTCTTGAAAATGAATCCCTGCATAGGATAAAAGCTACCAGATAATCCCAGTAATCTTATGTCGGAGCATAAATAAAAGAGGGCTTTCTTATCTGCAGCAATATTTTTAGCTAAAAATTTCTGGCACCTCTTTGTAAATTGCCCTTTACTATCCTGTTTTTGTTTTTGTGCAAAGAAATATTATAACTTCCTGATCTACTTGTAATTGAGTGTAGGGTACAACACACTTTTATTTTATTTCGATACAATATTTAGATCGGTAAATCTTTGTTAAATGCAATTCTATTACATTTCTACGCAATGTTATTTAAAAATATCGTTTATTAATTGCATAGTAAATGAATTGCAAAAAAATTTCCCAATTTCCCATTCAAATCCCATAGAGCTTTACCTAATACCAGTGCTATTAAAATTCATTACACATGCTTGTTATTTATGCATTTTACATTTGATTTTAAATGTTTATCACAATTAAATTAATTTGATCCATTTTTATTATTTCTCTTCTTCTTTTTTTTCTTCTTCTTCTCTTGAAATATATTTCAATTGCAATTTAACCTTAACTGTCATTTATAAAGTTATTTACAGTAACTATTCGATGTTGTTTTCTGTAATTAAATCATGCATCTTTTTAATTGCCATCTGTATAGCATAATTAACAGGGTCCCACCCATTGTTAGTTAAATCGACCGTATTTTATGAAATGCATTTACATTAGAGTGCGCATTTGTCACTTTCCAATAGAAGGCAGCTAAACTGGTACATTTATTTTGTATTTTTTTTCTCAATTTATAGAAGAATTGTAACAAAAAAAAAAATTAAGAATTCTTAGCGTTAATTTACTCTTATTGGTGTATGTTTAGTAATTTTTATTACAAAACAAGAAAGAATGTTATTGTGGGACTATGTGATATCCTAAAGCTAGTGGGTTAAATAAATTTTTATTTTATTATTACGTTATGGGCATATAAATAATTTGTCATTACAGCCTTTCAGTCAGGTTTACAGCCTAGTTTCTCACATCACTATGTGTATTAATATATTTATTTATGAGTAACAGGACCTACAATTTAAAGTCGATTCCGAACGACAGATTTTTTTTTTTTAAACTTTTCATGGCAATTTTATTTGCTCTCAAAGCTTTTACCAGAAATCTGCTAAGCAGCAGTCGCCAAAGGTCAACAAAAAGTAAAATTAATTTTTCTGAAATCTTCTGATGTAATCCAGCCAGCGGTTGTATAGTGAATCGGCTAACAGCTATTTTTAACGAATGCTACAATCATTTCGGTTTTCGTTATAGGCAAAGCTTTCAAAAAAATAAATGGCACTTCAGATACACCACCTGTGTTGGGCGTATTTAATTTTAACCTGAAGTTGAAGATAGATTTATAACGACAGCTTTTAAAAGCTTTTTCATGGCAATTAGTTGTCCTCCAAGTTGACAGAAATATTTCTTTGTTCATCTTTCTTTTTATTGACATCAAAGCTGAGTTTTGAACTCTACACTACTTTTTCCAATTATTCCGTACTTGATATCAATTCTGAGGTTTACACTCTACACTATGGTGACCTAAATGAAAAAGTACTTTTTCCAACTTTACTTTTATCAGTACTTTTGGTACTTTTGGTTGTCCTCCAAGTCAAATAAAAATATTTCTTTATTCATCTTTCTTTTTATTGAGAACGAAGCTGAGTTTTGAACTCTACACTACTGCGGCTTAAATGAAAAAATACTTTTTCCAATTATTCAATAATTTCTATCAATTAGTACTCCGCACTTGATACCAAAGCTGAGGTTTAAAGTGTAGAGTTTAAGTGGCGACCTTAATGCAAAAGTACTTTTTCCAACTTTACTTTTATTAGTACTTTTGGTACTTTTTTACTTCTATGAAAAGTTGATTAAAAATTCTTTATATAAAGATCATAAATGTAATATTTCAAGTACAAACAAAAGGGAAATATAGGTTTGTGTTTAAGTTTAAGTTCCTATTCGAAGGTACCCAAAGACTAGTGGTGAAAGCACCAAAACAGTTATCAATGTATCAGTGACAGCAACTCTGTCATTTATTTAAACAATATCACTCAAGATCTTATATATTTTTTTTTTCAAATCATTTAATCAATGAATATTTTAAAATCTAAGCCACGCCTATTTATTTGACTCTACCGCTTTGCTTAACTCAACTTCATGGTGACTACGAGTATTAGTTTTGTGTTCAATTAATTGGCATATGCAAATGAAAGTTTCCAGATAATTAATTGTTTCGCCTTTAGTTATTGTAATATATTATTAAATAATTAATAATAATCAATAATAATTTTATATTTTCTTATAAAATAATGTTTCAGATTTAATTTCTTGTTGATATTTCTTATATTTTTTTTTTCTTTCCAATCTATCCATACATCTTACAGTATTTAGCACATTAGATAAGGTTTTTTTTTTTTTGTTTGTTAATTTTTTTTTTATTCATATTCTTTACTTGCCTCACGGTAAATTATAGAAAATAAAAATAAAAACAAAATGTGAAAAATATTATTAATAAAATAACGAAATTAATTTAATGCACGATAAACGTTACAAACTATCGTTAACAAGTTGTTAAAGGCTATTAGTAAGATGGTCAATAAATATTATGGCTGTAAAGTAAAAAAAAACCCAGTGACGATAGAAATCAAATCAACGACCATACACGTACGAATGCTGCATCCATAAAACAGTTAACATAGTAGAGCAATTGATACGCTATTTTATTATTTTTACATCGGCATAGGCAAGGATTTATTTCAATTAATTTTATTGGAAATTTTAATCCGAGAAGCTTTGAGTTTAAATTCGGTTACTTCTTCTCAGCAGATTCCTGGCAAAAACTCTGAGAGTAAAAGAAAAGTTTCTCGAAAATCTGTCGTTTGGGGTCGACTTTAAACCGCAGAAGCCTTCGCTCATTTATAGAATTCACAAACATAACATAACTGGTGTAAGAAGCTAGGTCGCAGTCCTGACTGAAGGGTTGTAATGACCAATTATATATATACGCAGGTATCATGAGATCTTTCGTATGAGCTACCATTGGATCGGTAGACAAAACAACTTCCTAATCTTGTTCACCAACAGACCAAACTAAGCCCATGGAATCAACAAATAACTTCTAACGTAAATAAATCTCTGAGAACTTGACACAAAGCAGTCTCACTTGGGCTAAATTCATACAATCTGTACACTCTATCTGGTCTTTTATTATGCGCTTTCTATCTTAAAATGTAAATCAAACAAATAATGTCCGAGATAATATCGAAATTTTTTTCAATGCTGTTATGTTGGCATATATGTACATGGGGCGCATGGCCAAATTTCCACGACTGTCTGAATTTGTCTTATGGCAGGGATTATGCTGGCTGGATTATAACGGGATCAAATCGCATGATCTCGATAGCAAGTTCACATTATCTGCATCTGAGATGACAATTCTCTCAATTCACGCACACATAGTATGCAATGTGGTTTTAGCTCTGTGGTATGTAGCGCCATCAAAAGTCGTCCAATTCAGGCCAAAAGAAGACATGTCACTGTCAATAGTTTTTCATCTTCAGTTTCTGGTTCGTTGCAAAATTCGCCGAAAAACAGTTCTTGCGAAAAACAATTCTTGCGACCAATTATCTTGCTCACTCTCACATACAGCTATGCTGTTCTCGGTTGATCTCATTTTACGTCTGCATGATCTTGTCCCCCTTTATTAAGAATAGTTCTCGCGGTATAACGATTATGGCCAATCCTGTTATTGTTGTTGAATGCTTTCTCCTCTCATAGTAGCGTAGGAAAACAGACTTAATAAGTTAGGTTAGGTTAGGTTTAAGGACGTGTACTTCTCATCGGGTCAAATATAATACCCAGCGATCAAAATGACCCATTGCAATTTCATTCTAGAAAAGAGAGGGAGACAGATAGAGAGAGGGAGAGAGAGAGGGAGAGAGATAGAGATATAGAAATAGAGAGATAGATAGAGATAGAGAGATAGATAGAGAGAGAGAGAGAGAGAGAGAGAGAGAGAGAGAGAGAGAGAGAGAGAGAGAGAGAGAGAGAGCGAGAGAGAGAGAGAGAGAGAGAGAGAGAGAGAGAGAGAGAGAGAAATAGTGAAGGAGATGGGGAAAATAGTGAAGGAGATGGGGAAAATAGTGAAGGAGATGGGGAAAATAACGAAGGAGATGGGGAAAATAGTGAAGGAGATGGGGAAAATAGTGAAGGAGATGGGGAAAATAGTAAAGAAGAAGAGATAGGAAAGGGAGGATGTAAAAGGAGGATACAAAGGGAGGATATAAAGGGAGCATAAAAGATAGACCACAAACACACAGGAGAGCACGACAACAACCTTGAGCCCCTAGGACTCCTCAATCCGCTCAACCTATTTATAAATCTATGCTGAGCCCTAATGTCAGCTCTAGATAGTGTGACTAAACCTTAACACGTTGTCTGCCACGACAGAAAAGAACTGAACGAAACTACGATTATCTCGTAGTTCGACAGTCAACGTGTTAAAGAAATCATCAAAATAGTCCTTATCAACTGCCAAAGTACGGAAGCGAATTGTGGGAGATCCAATTAAATACGTAATTTTTTAATATTTCAATTTTAAAGTGCACTGTATATGACAATATGGACTTTGAATATTTTTTTCTAAACATCCTTGTATATTATTTTAATATTTATCAGAAACACATTTACGTGTTAGACTTGACATTATTTAAATGACATATAAACATACATGCATACATACATATACATACATATATATATGTGTTTCTCCCAAAAAAAAAACTTCTTGAACATTTTTGTTCAATTCCATTTAATTTGCATTTTCTCATTCATTGAAATATGTTTTCGTTTTAAAATTCCAAGAAAAACAAATTAAAATTGTTGTCATTTAAAATAAAAGATTTAAAAATCCATTAATTATTGCATTAAGAATCAAAGAGAGAATTCAACAAAAAAAATTTCTTATTAGACACTCTCTATTACTCTACAATTCATGACAATTATTTATCGATTTACGAAACACATAATCGAACAATTAAAAATGAAAAAATAATGATGGAAAGCATCATTTAGAAAATTCTTTAAGATTCCATTCAATTTGAAAACAATAATAAAACAACAACAATAAAACAAATTTGATAAAAGAAAAATTTTAAATTTATTTTCAACATTTTGTCTTCCAATGACAAAAGGCAATATTTTCGATTTTTGTTTAAATACACTGAAAAACAGATAAAAAAAAAATGTTTTTAATTTATGTATGTAATGTATGAAAGGTATGAATTTTAGTGTTTTATGATTTGTATAAGCGCTTTTGAAATATTTTTATTTTTAAACGCTTGCATCGTTTCATTATGAAGCACGTACGGCTTCTCAATATTTAAAGAAAAGTTCATTAAAAAACAATTTGTCTGCCAGACAAAAATATATTGGAACCATTGCAAGCAATTGTGCTTTATTGTTCGTTTAAAGTTCAACAGGTACAGTAGAATGTCTAATATACGATTTTCGATCTCACTTCTCTCTTTGTTAAACTTAAAATCCTAAATAGACGGCCTCCATTAAATTATCTTGCAATATGGCTTCTACAACATGGCCTCAGCAACATGGTCGCTAGAGATATGGCCTCAAACAATATGGCTGCTAGTAGCATGGACTCTAGCAATAAGGCTATTAGCAATATGGCCTCTATCAACATAGTCTCAGCAACATGACCTCAGCAACATGACCTCAGCAACATGGCCTCTGGCAATATGGCGCTAGTAACATGGCGCTAGCAGTATGGCCTCTAGCAACATGACCGCTAGCAACATGGTGCTAGCAACAAGGTCTCCGCAACGTAGCCGCTAGCAACATGACACTAGCAACCTGTCGCTAGCAATATGGCCTCTAGCAACATAGTCTCAGTGGCATAACCTCAGCAACATGGCCTCAGCAACATGGCATCTAGAAACATGGCGCTAGCAACACAACCGCTAGAAACATGGCCGCTAGCAACATAGTCACTAGCCACATGGCGCTGGCAACATAGTCTCAGCAACATGGAGGCTAGCAACATGGCACTAGCAATAAAGTTCAGTAACCTAGCCGCTAGCATCTTAGCGTTAGCAATATGGCCTCTAGCAATATTGCTTCCAGCAACATGGCCTCTACTAGATTTTTGTGAAACTTTTTATGGTTTTTAGTAGAAATCTGGTGAGCGGCAGTCATCGAAGAAATACATTTTCATGTTTCGCTTTGTTCGAGATGTCTGACTTGATGTTTTTGAAACGTGGTCTCACGCCTAATAAGCCAACACACTACTTACTAGACTACAGCGAGTTTAGTTAGGTTAATGAACTCAAATAGTCACGCTTTATATTCCACATTCATGTTGGATTATCGTTTTTAAACTGTCACATTCCGAAAGTTCGGAAATATGAAATGGCTGCGAACTAGACTAATCCAAACCCGATTGATTCTACTACTGGTTTCATGCACACGAGCATTGATTTGGCTTCAAAATTTTAATTGCCTAATGCCCCGATGCTCAGTACAGAACTCAAATAATCCCCATTGTATCCAAGATTATACCAAAAGGATCGTATAGAATTCCGAAATCTATTAACCGACATTTGAAAATGACTACTACAGCGTATGTTCCGTCCTGTTTTCATATGGTAGAGACATATTTGCGCACGAAACAATGCATAAAACAAATTATCAGGAGCTATTAAAGCAGGTACGTTAAAATTCGTTGACACCAAGCCTCTGAAAATTGATCATTTGTTACATTCGGAATGGAAAGGTTAGTACATTGCCAGTAGACCCCTTTTAGACATGCCTGCAGTTATCGAATTTCGCATGATTCATTATGATTGTAAATCGTCGTTAAGACTTGTTTGTTGTCGCTGTTGTCTAGTGAGAATGGTTTTCACTGTAAAGACGATACCTCTAGAGTTAACATCAAGGTCTAGTATTTTGTGAAAGGAATACGAAAAAAATTATTTCTTTCGCCAATAGCAGTCTTTTGGTAAAAGCTCTGAGAGTAGGCGAATTGTCAAAAAAAAAAAAAAAAAACCCAAACCTATAGTTCGAACCTAATGTTAAAACTGTAGGTCATGCCATGGTCATTTTGAGTGGAGTGTGTAACGGTTGAGCTTAGATTTTGACAGGTTTTGCAGTCGAGAGTAAGGTATTGTAAAATTAGGAGACAAAAATAAAGTGGATGAAGGAAAACCCTTGATACCGTGTACTTAAATTATATAAAAGTCTACTTGTGGGTTTTAAATGAAGAGTTAGTTTTTAATAATTTGAGCATTCACGAAATCTTTAAACTTTGCATGCCTATTTGAATATTCTATTGTTGTCAATGCAAACTTCAGTTATTTTTTAAATAATAGAAGAACTACTATTCAACCATAACCAACAATTGGTAGTCATTAACGCTATAATTGAGATGCTACTGTATAAGTATTTTTAGTAAGCATAGCATTTTGAACGTGCTGATATACGTGCATACAATGCTACTCTCCAAAAAAATTTAAGTCTTTAAGACAAATCTTTTCAAAAATTGTGAATTATTTGTCAACAAAAAAAGTGGGTCTGTAGTCTAAAGAAAACCAAGTAGACTTAAAATTTCAATTCATTGCATTGCACTGTGGATCTCTATACAAATGATACAAATGAAAGGAATTCAAATGCTGTCTGTAACGTTTCGTAGAAGTGATACAGATATGGTACAGTGGGTACAAGTCTGAGCAGAAAAAGAGGATAAACATCACTTTGAATACACCAATACGTCAAGAACTGAGGAAAATGTTTTTAAAATAAAATCAAAGGCGAGAAGGGAGAGTATCGCCATTAGAAAATTTTTACGGATTTCAGTCAATAAAATTTTCTATGACCAGAAGAAGAATTGATCGAGCATAGCTCAGAAACGCTTAAATGACATAAATGATCAACATTTTCTGTAATAAATCCAGAAAGGATACGGCAAGTTCGCTTAAATGCACACAAAGCAGCAATCGTATGATCCACGAGTATAGTTTTTGCCAAAAAGGGCCTTCTGAACTTTTTCAGTTAATAACGATCATCCTGTTGAAGCTACATTTGTCAAATTAGTTGTCATACATTTAGTATGTTTTGCTTAATCACTATGAGCTAGAGCAGTTGACAACTGGTACCAATTTTCATCGAATGGGGCACACTTCGGTCAAAACTGTAACTGCATACTTAATATCTGCCACTCTCTCTCTCTCTCTCTTCTGTGGTCAAAAGCAAATGTATTACCTATACAATCGGCAATTGACAAGAATTGTTTGAAGACTTTTAATAACAAAGATAATAATCTTCTTTGCATGACCTTACGATTAGGCAACTGAATAGGTTAGATGATCTAATTAACTCGTAATTCCGCAGATACTCAGAGCACTTTTCAGTAAATTCATCTTTGAGGCAAACGTTGGTAGATTTAGAACGAATTTTACCTGATGACAGAGCTTACAATCAATCAATCCTTTAGAGAGCAAGTACACAGTGGAAAAAAAGAGAAAAAAGCTTTCCATTATTTCCTACTTTAATCCCACTGTGTATGTACGGTATTGTGTAGATTGTGTTTAAACGACAGTTTCGAAAGCATTTTAAAAGTATTTTCTTGCATTTTTTCAATGTTTTTTTTTTAATGAAGCGCAACTTAATTTATTTTAATTGAAAACAATGAATAAATATTTCGTTTTAATACTTTGATTATGAAGTTTTTTTTTCTCTTTTTTTCTGTTTTTGTTTATTAATATACAGAATGACAACAGCATAGAGTAAATGTTGCATGCGAGCAATATGCTGCATGTAATAAAGTCAAATCAAACCAAAATGACAATCATTCAAATGCATTCGTACTGCATTAACATCTTGCCCATCAGCCGCTCAGACAGACGTTAAAATTCATTCATTCATTCATTCATTCATTCATTCATTCACTCATTCATTCACTCATTCATTCACTCACTCATTTACTTGTTTTGAACTCATCATTTAACAAATGGTTGCTCAAACGATGCCTGCAATTTTTCTGGTTTCTGCCTTTCATTGTGTCAATTTTCTTGTTCTTTTTTTTTCTTTCACAAAAACGTCTCTCTAGGCCCAATTCCCCTTTTTTATTGTGAATGGAATTGGCTGGCTTTACAAAGTTCATGAACTTAGAAATTAAGGTTCCCTATTTAAAGCGCAAGTGCCTGTCTGTGTCTCTAAAGGGATTTAAACATTTACAGAAAGAATTTTTGTATTTGTCTTAATTATTATTTTATTTTTTTTTATAGTTGTTGTTGTAATTTCATAGAACTACACTCGTAAATTATTCATAATCATGTGGCACATGTCATTTCAATTTTTACTTTTTTTTTTTTTTTTGATAAATTAATACTGATAACATACGTAGTATTTTCAGTAAGTTTAACTGAGTGTTGGCTGGTTTATTATATTAAATGTGGGCGTAGTTTTATAATTTTTATTTTTCCTTAAAAAATTTAAACCAATAATCCGGAAATAATTCCAATTGTTTAGCGCATACAACTATTTTTAGAATTGAAACTAATATTTTATGAATTTTTAATTTTCGTATCTTTGCAGGTCTAAAAGTACTTCCTTTATTAAACAATTTAAGGTGAGTAAGAATTTATTAATAAGTCTTTATTAATAAATGGAATGTAAATTCTTTAAAAAAAAAAACTAATTGCTATCAAATTGTTAATCCTAAAGTAATAATAAATTAAAATGCGAGGACTGTTAGAAGATAATAACCTAGATGTCGCAAAAAATAAATTACATACCTACATACAAACATAGTTGGTCATTACTACCATTTAGTCAGGATTACGACCTAGTTTCTTACACCATTTATGTTGTGTGTGTTAATTGTATACATGAGTGTTGGGGCCTACAGTTTAAAGTCGCCTCCGTACGACAGATTTTTGAGAAACTTTTCATAGCAATTTCAGCTACTTTCAGAGTTTTTGCCAGAAATCTGTTCAGATCAAGTCGTCAAAGAAATGTTTCTTCATATTTCGTTTTACGGTAGGTGTCTGATCCAACCAGGCGCTTTTACCAGAGATAAATAAATGTCACACAGGTTCCAATAACATGTTCCGTAAATTAATTCTCATTGCTACAGAATCTGCATGTTGGGCTCGAGACAACACCTATTTTGAATAATTGTACTGTGAGTCCACAGTGTCCTCTCAAAAGATCGCTTACTAAACTCAGATTATTCCTGTATAGTCTAAAACGCAAGCAACATAGATCTTTTCCTATACTAATTTCCCTAAAACAATAGTTTTGTTTGTCCCAAACCTACTTGTTTTGAAAAGAGTCTTTGCCTCTTCCTATCTTGCATTTTGTTTATCATATCTTTTTAAACATCAGGCCTTCACTCAAAAGAATAGGTCCTGACTCCATATCCTCTTCACATGCTTGCCCATTGCCTAGATTTCCCGCATGATCTGGAACCAGGGTCCATTCAAGGAGATTAGATGGATACACTTAGGTTGCATAGGGTCCACTGTGATACCACAGATTGCCATTATCCGCAAGTCGCAGAGCCACTCAAACTTCCAATGCCAATGCGTGGCAGTCCTTCCGGCTTTAGTAAGAACCAGGATAACTTTTTCTTTTTTACTTTATAATGCCATATATATGGCAAACAGTCCCTCCTGCCTCCTCATCTCTGCAGCTTCTGCACAATTCATTAGCAGGGTTTTTTTTTTTGTCTTGAGTCGGAGGTGGGAATCTTCGAAAGACACTTTTGTTCCAACAAAAGAGTGCACGATTCACCATCACTGTGCCTACGTACTAAACCCACCCTACACACTTCAACCACTCTCCCTCCGCGGGACTGCCGTAAGGTATTACTTCGCGGAGGGCTGGTTAGCTTAAAAGCTTTGTCTCACTAATTTAAATTTCGCCTTCGTTCCTCCAACCTTCGGAGTTCCAGCATATCTTCAACCATTCTCCGGCTATATTTGTCTCCATAGAATCCTAGAGTTCATCATCTCTTCCAAAAGCCGGTTTGGTACAAAACTCGATTCACCGGGCCATCTGAATCTGGGGCAGCATGTTAGAATATGCTCCGCATCTTCCTCCTCATCTACGCAGTTTGGACAAATAGGGGAAGTATCATGTCCAAATCTGTGCAGGTACTTCCTGAAGCATCCATGACCAGTTAGAAACTGGGTCACGTAAAAGTTCAGCTCGCAATGATTGTTCATTCATTAGCAGGGTGTCCAAAGCAATGCGCATTGCATGCATACTTATAATACAATGCCCCGTAAAGGCTCTGACAAATATCCTATGCGTGTCTCCTTGGAGTTCAAGCGAATTTATTGTGCGTCCAATTTAAGTTAGCATCGTACTGCTGTAAACTACACACTAGACTACGGCGAATTCAATCATTCAATTCAATTCTGTGAATACGTAAGGTTTAATTGATAGATCCGGTATCTAAGGGAGTGCAAAAACAATTGCTTAAACATTTTTGAGTTATTTTCTTGCAAATAGATGTTCGCGTTCAATCAGGCGGTTAGTTTATAAGGTAATCGAAAAACAATGCTTATTATAGAGTGACAAATTAAGTTAGTATTCATAAAATGTTTGTATAAGTATATGTAAATTATATCTAGAGCATCCGTATGCAACCATTAATCAGTATTTAATGATCGAATTGATATCGATATTAAGTCCTTAGAATAATAATCGAAATTGTAAATTTCCCTGAAATATTTTTAATTATATGGAGTTAAGCTAAATTACATGATGATCACAAATGTCTTGGTTTATTTCAATTGCACTGGAACACACCTACTATAATTGTTCAAATAAATATTAAAGAGGAGGGGAATCTAAATATCTAGCCGTAGATAAAATCCATTCAAAACAAACAAACAAAAAAAATAAAAATAAAAACGGGCGTTCATGTATGCATGTAAAATATAAAACGATTTGTATGGTGGGGAATTATTAATTCTATTGTTAAATATAAAAATAATACTCATATACAAGTAAAACAGCAACAAATTAGCTTAAATTGATATTAAAAAAAAAATAATAATAATAACAATAACATGATTTTTATCTTAAAAAAAACAGAAAAAAAACTGAAAAGATTTGCATAAAAAATTAAGTCATGTATGCAAAATTAAATCCAACATTTAAATATTTTTTCTTGATTTTTTTCTTTTAATGTTTTTTTTATTCGCCTTAAAGGCAAAACTATATCAATAAGAGTTTCTTTGTTATTGTTTTTTTGTTTTTCAATATTTTGTATATTTTTTTATTAACATGGCTAAGACGCTTCTTAACTCTTGGCCACAAAAATATAAGCATGAGTTTATGTTTCTTAACTTTAAAGTCTACACAAGAAAAACAGTCCGTGTTAGCAACTTCAATTCAATAATTTATTTGGTAACACAATGAGTTTCTATTTCTAATGCCAAATGAGGGTGTTGCAGATTGGCGTTCAAACTTAATTATGTTTAGCCACCAAATCTGCAAAACTGCTGTGTTGTTACCACTTTTTTTTTTTCTCATTTCATTTGTATATATAACTGGCTTATAAGCGTATGTATATCGCTAGCTAGCTGTTGTTAGTAGCATTTAATGATTTTATGGTCTAGTAAAATGTTGAACATTTTAATGCTGACAGCATTATGACATGAATTTCTGTATTTTAAACAAATGGGGATGAGATAGGGATTTATGATTTTCTAAGATTGTTTTTGTTGTTGTCTCTTTTTTTTTTTCTTGTAATATTGAATACTAAACCCTGACAACATTATTTATGGCTAAATATTCTTTGGTTTACTGGATTTATGGAAACTTTTCTAGCATAACGCTACCAAAGCTATACTACCATACCATGAAGTCGCCGTAGTAGGTAGTGTCAAGATTCAAACCCTAGGTTAGATATCTCCAACAAAACGAAATATTTTTTAGGGGCTTACTCTCAGCAGATTGCCATGAAAAAGTTTCGCAAAAATCTGTCGTTCAGAGTCGACTTTAAACTGTAGATCCCGTCACACATGCATACAATTAATACACACAACGCAAGTGATGTGAGAAGCTAGATCGCAGTCCTAACTGAAGGGTTGTAATGACCAATGATGTATGTATGTATGCTATGATATGTCTAGACGGCTATTTGCTACCCAATTTTAGGTAAATTCCTGAGTGATAATGTTGTCCTCACATATTTCATGTTGTTCATCTTCTAGATGAACATCTTCCTAAAAAGGTTTTCCGGTTTTCTATTTACAAAAAAAAAGAAAGCACCAGAGGTTATACAACTATTCGTTCCCACTGAAGCAAACTAGATCAACGTTTAGATGCTAGAGATAGTATAAGACAACCTGAAGACTTAATCGGGCTTTATTTTTTCAAAAAGTCCTGGAAAAACTGAAGAATACTTTGCTCCAACAGGCCAACTTTGCATACTGCAGAATCTACAACTAAACTAGTTTTAATGGTTTGTGCTGGTTGGCAAGATAGTTCAAGCCTCAGACTTTTGTAGTCCTCAATGTTTGTTAAGAACGGAGGCATCTAACACACGAAATTCTTTCAATGGCAAGTGCGATAGAAAATCTTATAAATTGAACCTGTATGGTCTACATTAGCGATGATCACTTAACAGATATTTATTTTCCTTTTAAACGATACAAAATTTGCAATTTAATTCAGTCAAAAGGTTTCAATTAGGAATTTATAGACCACTTTGTATATAAAGGCGTTCCTTTAAATCAAACTAGAGCTTAAAGCACAAGTTAGAGACTCATTAATAATTTAATTGCAAGTAAAGTAAGCCTTCATTACCAAGTTTACTGAGAAACTTACTTGCTTACCATATTTGTCATTAACAACCCAGGCCCCTCTGCTTCTTGCCAGCCTTCGCCATTTGATCATACCAATCGATGACAGGATATTCTTGACTTGATCCTTCCAATGCAAACATGATCGTCCTCTTCGCCGACTTCCGGAAATCTCCGTATCAAATACCGGTCTTGCCGGATCATTTTCATTCATTCGAACGTCATGGTCGAACCAGCGTAGCCACTGGATGTTAATACACTGCACAACGTCCACATCGTTGGGGAGCTCATACAGCTCATTTTTGGATTGAATGAGGAAATCATCGTCAACTTGCATTGGACCGAGGATCCTATGGAAGACTTTTCTCTCGAATACCCTCAATGCTTCTGCATCAGTGCTTAATAGTGTCCATGCTTCTACGCCATTAACAAGCATGTGGAGAATGAGCGTATTATAGGGTATTAGTTTTGTCATAAGAGAGAGGCTTCTACGCCATAAACAAGCACGGAGAGAATGAGCGTATTATAGGGTATTAGTTTTGTCATAAAAGAGAGGCCTCTACTACTCAATTGCCTATTGAGACCATAGTAGTACCCGTTGGCTAGTAATAATCGTAGCTTGTTCTCCAGACTGACATCAGTTTTGGTGGGAACGGTGATGGGGGAACGTATAGTTTTCGGCCATAATCTGAGTTCTAATACGTCGTATTTACCGCCAGACTCATCTTAATAGACTCCCAATCTACTGATAGAGTCGTTATTTGGAATTGAAAGAGTGCTTCAGAGGAGTCAGAGTTTGCAATTTATTAGCTTTTTTTGCGAATACAATTTTCTTTATAAAGATGTTACACTTTTACGGCCTAAAATTAATTGACAGTGCCTTGTAAGCGAAATACAACAAATACCAAGCCGCACCCAGACTGTAGACGCGATAATCATTACAGCCAAGTTTAATTTTTTTGTGATGGTAATCTTAGGAGAAAATTTTGTATGATTGCCGTATAGATTGGCAAGTGAAATAAATTTTAAAAATTTATTAAAAAAAAAAATTTTTTTGCGCCTATTTACTAATAACAAAAAAGCCTATTTAATTATGCAATTTCGTATTTACCCTGTGTTAATAGCTTGGCTTTTGAAATTTAAAAATCAATTTAAAATAAATGAAATCAAGCAGATTGTAAAATATAGCAATAACAATAACAACAATAACAATAGAAATGATTTTAATATGACATAAAAGTGTGTTTTATTACATTTAATTTCCTATAATTATACTTATATTTGCTTTTGTTTTTGTTTTTGTTTTTTATTGTTATTGTTTAAACGAAATGATTAATTATTATTTAAAAACTATGGCAACAGGCTAACATAGTTTCGCTTTAGTGTATCAACATTAATTAACACTTTTTCGCATTAATTGCTTAATTTATACGTTGCCAATGTCTCTAAGGAAGGGGCTTCCAAAAACTGTAGTAAAAATTTATAATTAATGAATTTCTTTTTTTTTTCATATTAAAAAACAAAAAGAAACAACAAAAATAATGTTTCATTAATTGGAAAAATAAAACCAAAATATAAGATATAACCCAGTGAAATTTTTTGTTATTAAAAAATGTTGTAAACTTTATAAGAACCAGGTTATCGTACAAATAAATGAAATTCAAAAATTCTGTTTAGAAAACTACTACTTTAGATGTTTCAAAACTATTAAACTTTGTTTTACCAGTTCTTGTGTTATTATTTGACTTCATAAATGAATTTACATGTATTTGTTAAGAAACTAGACCAGTTTGTAAATAAATCGATAACTTTTGTGCATGAGGCACATGTAATTGGTATCCAGTTCAACCAATTCAAGCAAAAGGAAGTCTATCTATATACAGTGCTTGCCGTTAACAATTAAATCCTGGCCAATGTTGTTTGGGATGCTTTGGATCCATCTATCCATAAATGGACATCATCGCTGAGGACGCATCTTCCTTGACGAATTAAGGTTTTCAAATAATCCAACCTTCTCCATGTAGGCATGGCCTTTGTCGTAGTCTTCGGCAGTTAGGATAATTTAAACGACTAGGTGACTGCAAAACCGTCCAAAAAAAAAAAATTCTGTTATCGATTGGAGTTCTGAACAGACTTTTGGCTCAATTGCACCATCAAAGGATAATACGTGCCTAGTGGTCACTTTTTTAGAACGGAATTGTTTTTCTGTTCATTGAGTATCTGTTGCTCTAGAAGCCAATCAAAATATCTACAGCGATATAAATGGTCAGCCGACTTTAATTGTTACTCGGATAAGAGTTTACTTAGATGGGAATGCACTGACCTATAAGATAGCAAATTCCAATTAACCATAACTCATTTTCTTTAACAGAAGCCATTTTTTCGAAAATATGTTCATGTTATAATGCACAGTTCAGACCACATCTATAATGCTTTCAAGTTTTTCCATGCAAATAGACTTCGTCATCGTACCCTAGTAGGTAATGTGTTGGCTCATTAGACGTGAGACCTCGCTTCAAACCACAGGTCAGATGTTTGCAACAAAACGAAAAAACTTTAGAGTTGACTTTAAACTGTAGGTCCCGCTATTCTTATATAAAATTAATACACGTAAGATAAGCGGTGTAGCTCGGTCGTAATCGTGATTGAAGGATTGTAATTACCAACTATGTATGTAAGTATGTAAATAGAAGTTCGTTTGCAATCGTTTACCTTACAGACAAACGATAATGTCAGGCTAACACAGTTGTGGTTAAATCTCCATGAGTTGCCACAAATACTGACATTAAGTCAAGATTGGTATTCTTTTCCGATGAGTTTTTAATGTCTTAACAGCTGCCATCCTACGTTTATTTATTGTAGAAATATCCACCAAAATAAATTTATTACAACGTGTGTTATTGATTTCCAGATCTTCAAATTAAAGTTATTTGATACAAAAGTTCCAAACTTGTTATATATCGATCCACAGTTTTAAAGAGCTGTCTTGATATAATAATACTATGAGGGGTGTCCTGGTCTTTTGGAAGGTAGTGTGTGCGATTCTCACCAGAGCACAAGGTTTAACTTACTTAACTCGTATTAATTCGATATAAATGAATAAATAATACTATAATTAACATATTCATCTTCATAACTATCCTTTACTGGGGTACATAACCCATATAGATTAACCCGAAAAACTCAAATACAATTCGGGTATATCTAAAGTTTGGACCTCACACTATTGCTATAAATTTTTGTTTTTATTTTACGTTGAGTAAATTAATTAATTATACAATCAAATTTGAAATTAATTGCTTTGAATTTTTCAAAAGAGCCTTTGTTATAATGGTGAAAAATTACTAACAGTTTAAATGGAAACATGAATTCCTTTTCAAAACAATACATTTGTCGTCTATTTCGCTGCTTTTGCAAGACTTTTACGCATCATTTGATAGACTTTAGAATCCAATGAAGCGCTTCGTTTATTCATTCATTCATTCGTTCATTAATTTTGTTCTTTTGTTTTGCAGATTTGTGTATAAGTTTGTAATTTATGATGAAATCTGTTTAAACCTGTTCATTAATATGAAATTAAACATACTCAAAACAGGTGCTACTGTTTGTATATGATTTGCTTAGACATAAATATGTTAACATTAATTAAGTTATAAACTTGTATTGCAAAAATAAAATCATTTAAATTATAGTCCATTGATAAATTTCGTTAAACATTTCATAAACAATAACATTATTTAAATCAATTCGTTTTCATTGATCCAGTTTTTATTTGTTTTTTTTTTTATTTGTTTGTTTAAATACGCAAAAAAAAAGCAATAAACATTGTATTAGCAAGACAGTTTAAACCCAACCCATTTAATAGCCTGAATATAAATTAACCTACTATTGTATAATTTCTTAGAAAAAATCTTTTCAATTTGTATTAATTAAGACTGTGACTTGAAATTATATAATTTTAAATAATTTTTATAATCTCTACTCAATTGTATTACCTCTAAATTTCAGTATTCGATACGTGGGAGTGATTCTACTTTTGTATCTATCATTCTCAACTGTAACTGACTCTTTAAATTAGATACTTTAATGATTTACGCCATGTTAAAGGTTATACTTGTAATATTTTTTATTTTATATTTATAGAATTTCCGTTAAATTTTCTTAAAAAATTTCTTTATTCTATATAAAAAATTTTTTGTTATCGAAAAGTTTCTATATAAAGAAAATTATCGAAAATTTTCTATATAAATATTTAGATGTCTTAAATTTTCTATGGAAAAAATTTAGTTATCGAAAGTTCTCTATGGAAAAACTTTTTTATCGAAAGTGTTCTATAGAAAAATTTTATGAAAAACTTTCTGTTGTCGAAAATTTTCTATAAAAACTCTTTTTGTTATCAATAATTTTTTATATAAAAAATTTCTTGTTATCGAAAATTTTCTATATAAAAAATTTTGTCATCTTAAATTTTCTATAGAAAAAATTTAGTTATCCAAAGTTTTCTATACAAAAAATTTTTATCGAAAGTAGTCTACAGAAAAATTTTATTATCGGTAGCTTTCTATAGAAAAAATTTAGTTATAGAAAATTTTCTATAGAAAAAAATTAAGCTATCAAAAATTTTCTATAGAAAAAATTGTATTATCGAAAGATTTTTATAGAAAAAATTTGTTTATTGAAAATTTTCTGCAGAAAAAATATAGTTATCGAAAATTTTCTACAGAAAAAATTGAGTTATCGAAAATTTTCTACAGAAAAAATTTAGTTATCGAAAATTTTCTATAGAAAAAATTTAGTTATCGAAAGCTTTCTATAGAAAAAATTGTTATCGAAAGTAGTCTATAGAAAAATTCTATTATAAGTAGTTTTCTATAGAAAAAATTTAGTTATAGAAAATTTTCTATAGAAAAAACTTAAGCTATCAAAAATTTTCTATAGAAAAAATTTTATTATCGAAGATTTCTACAAAAAAAAATTGAGTTATCGAAATTTTCTTACAGAAAAATTGAGTTATCGAAATTTTCTATAGAAAAAATTTAGTTATAGAAAATTTTCTATAGAAAAAACTTAAGCTATCAAAAATTTTCTATAGAAAAATTTTATTATCGAAAGATTTCTACAAAAAAATTGAGTTATCGAAAATTTTCTACCAGAAAAAATTGGAGTTATCGAAATTTTCTATAGAAAAATTTAGTTATAGAAAATTTTCTATAGAAAAAACTTAAGCTATCAAAATGTTTCTATAGAAAAATTTTTATTATCGAAAGATTTCTACAAAAAAAATTGAGTTATCGAAAATTTTCTACAGAAAAAATTGAGTTATCGAATATTTTCTACAGAAAAAATTTAGTTATAGAAAATTTTCTATAGAAAAAATTTTACTATCGAAAGATTTCTATAGGAAAAATTTGTTTATCGAAAGTTTTCTATAGAAAAAATTTTATTATCGAAAGATTTCTATAGAAAAAATTTGTTTATTGAAAATTTGCTACAGAAAAAATATAGTTATTGAAAATTTTCTACAGAAAAAATATAGTTATCGAAAATTTTCTACAGAAAAGATAGAGTTATCGAAAATTTTCTACAAAAAAATTTTGTGATGGAAAATTTTCTATAGAAAAAATTTGGTAATCGAAAGTTTTTTATAAAAAATTTTGTTATCGATAATTTTGTTATCGAAAATATTGTTATCGCTTATTTTTTATACATACATAATTGACCATTACAACCCTTCAGTCAGGATTACGCCCAGATTCTCAATAAATAATAATAATACTCTAGGATTAATAAGATATTTGACACAAATATAATACGTTTGTTCTAGAAACATTGTAAAAATTTTTTATATTAAAAAATACAAATCTTAACCTAACTTGTATTTTGCTCCAAAATACTTGAACTCATTTCACACCATAAATTTTGCAAACATAGCCTTTAACGTTCTAATGTAGTATTCACAAATTTTTGTGTTCTTTTTTTTTTTGGAAATTAAAAAGAAAACCATTTTCCAAGTAAAGCCTTAAGGTAAACAAAACATTTTTCATTACTTCAGTAACAGACAGAACTATTTTTGGTAGAAACCTGCATTGTATGTATACTCGTACAACTAAATGTATAAAATTTATCCTTTCAACTGTTAAAAATCAACCCCAACTAAGAATACTCAAATGCACTCTATTAAAATTAATCACAACTAAATCTCTATTTAAATTTGACAACATTTAAGAAAATAACCAACATTCCCTCTTTCACTTACTCGCTCATTCATCATCTATCCATCTCTGCATATGTCCTTCCTTCAACACTATCATGGCTCAAATACTGCATATTTTTCAACTTAATAAATCATTTATATTGCCCAAATGCCCAAAGACAAAGACAAAAATAATGCAAAAATAAAAAAGAAAATATTAAAAAAGGAGAGAACAAGAATATTATTTTAATATCCTTGTTTTTCTATCAAAGTGAGAAATGTAACGAAGCTTTGCCTAAAGTCACATGGTTTTTCAAATAGCGAAAGCCTCTAAAGCGGAATTCTGATTGAGCATAACTCACTCGTTCGTTCGTTTCGCTCTCTTACAGCAACCAAAGTACGTCAGTATAACTAATTACTCTTTTAGAAACAGTAAAGTACAACAGACTGAGGGATGCGCGCGCACCACGTGGAGTCTGCATTTGATAATATATACATACAACACACTAAATTATAATAACAACAAACACATGCAATGAGTAAAGAAAAAAGCCGAGAAAATGTTTACCCAACTGAGGAGCACCAAAAATAATATGAACAGTTTCTTTGTACATGGCCTATACGTGCTATAAAAAACTATACAAACTGAGATTTGGCAATGGGTCAGAAATTATTATACTCTCACAGCTGTTAAGACACTGGAAGAAATTCTCCCTCAAATAAAAATTTACAAAAACAGGATCTGCTTTCAGGTGTATACATAGAAATCAATAATTACATAGCAGCCCTTGCGCTAACCAACTTTTTCTTCTTCCCTAGTTTGGTGGAACTTAGTCAGTACAGGAACTGCGTTCACCTGTAGCATCACAACAGGCCGCTAAACGTTCTCAAGTGAACTTTTGGTATTCAACCTACCTACCTAGCATCGGATCATATTAGCTATTATTAGATAGATAAACTGTTGTATTTCCTTGACATATTTATTTATTTGTATACTTTATATATTTATATCCGTTGCCCTTTGACCTTTGCAAATATATTCCGTTCAGACCTACAGTAAGCTATTCATATTATTTTATTCCAGCATTATTGTCAATTTGCAACCCTATTTTTGTGCTATCTGATGATCTCCACTCTTTGATAGTCTCTGTTAAATCATCTGCTGGTGTAGTGTAGGGTAGTGTGTGTCAATTCCGTTTGCGTCTCAAAGTTTTGATTTTCATTGATAGATATTCTCTAATTGAATTGCATGTTTCACTCTCGTACAATAGGGGTCGACTAGTCTCTGGGTTAGGTTAGGATTGAGGACGTGTGCTTGTCATTGGTGCAAGTACAATACCCAGAGGGCAAAATGACCCATTGTAACTTCGTCCTAGAAGATAGAGAGGAGATAGTGAAGTAGATAGGAAAATTGGAAAAGAAAAAAAGAGATAGGAAAGGGACGATATAAGAGAGTCGATGGGTTTGAACATCGTAATTTTTTCATTCTAGATATACGATACGGTTTCTATACAGATTTCAGATAATAAAACGATCGGTAAGCAGAGTAGATGGAGTTTACGATACCCATACTTGATCAACATCAACATCGTCAAGTACGCCACCGTTCATCTGTAGAGGTAGACTGTATTCATGCCCATAAACTCAGTTTATATACTTTTAAAAGTCTTGACTTCTAAGTCATGTCTCACCAAGGCAAGGTTTTCTAACTAATCTTCTGAAAAAACTGACTCATTTAGCCTTAGGTTTGATAGGTCCATCTAAGGTTATGGACCTAACTATGACCAATAGTTAGCTTAGTAAAAAGTACCCCTTCAATACCAGCTTTTTACAGTCAATTTTACCAATATGAACGAGGATTGTCACATGTGAGACGAAATGGTAACAACTACTTATTTATTATAATTTACTACGATCGGATCTACCCCCAGCACAGGTTTCTTGGACAAAGTTCAAGGATATCTTATCTTTCTATGACTTCCTACATGGCTCAAATTTAATAACTTTAAATCGTTGATTAACATTTTCAACGTGTACATGCTCGTCTAGCTCGTCGTATATAATATTTAAGCTTATGTCGACAGACTTGCTCCGAATATACCACATATACACTTACGTTTATACATTTGTATATGGTATACTACGATAAACATAGTGATAGTATAGGGCCAAATATAGATGAAAGGAAATTCGAGTAGTTCAGTCTCTAGTGGTAAGGGTGCAGAAATGTATACGAGAGTTCGTTATGTTAAATAAAAACCGACAATTATTGCACGGAAGAAATGAAAATCAAACAAAATTTAAACGATTAAAAACAAAAACCAAAAACAACAACAACAACAACAATAACAAATAGAAAGTGAAATAAACCTTTTTTTTTGAGTGTCCTTTTTTCAATAATGAAATGAAAAAGAAACTGAAATTAAAAAAATAATTACAGAATAAAATAGGAAATGAAATTAAAAATACAATAATTAACAACAACTACAAAGCAAAGAGTAAATTGATAATTATAGTTTGTAATAAAAAAAAAACGAAGGAAATTAACTGTAAATAAAAGAATTTTATACGATAAAAGGACTACTTCTGTACTATACTATAATACTACATGAACCTATGAGAGTGTGTATGTGTTAAATATACGACAATTATTTGTTGTTTGTTGATATTTTCGAGTTTTTCATTTTTGTTGTTATTTTCTATAATATAACGTTAAAAAAAGTGTATATGTAAATGTGTATGTGTGTGTGTGTGTGAATGTATATTATAGCCGTGATATTATAGATTGCCAAGGACCCTGTTTCGCATAATATTTCCGTCCTTTAAACTTGCTTTAAGGCTGTGGAGTCGTGGAGCCATCAACATTACAACGTCTCGGCTGTGCCGCGTTTTGTTGCTCCCTATCCAAATATACTATAACTGGAGATTCTTTTCGTTTATTGGCAAATCTAAAGTAAGTCTTTTGCTACTCTTTTCTCTTTTTTTTATTTACTTTTTATTGTTTTCATTGTTTTCAACCCAAAAACCATATATAGTCTTACACACACACATTGTTGTACCATAAATACGTATTTCCTGTGTACTAAACAAGCTACTGTGTTTTGGCTTTTCTTTCTATAGATTTTTAGTTGATATTTTTATTTTTTTCATTTTCTCCCAAAAATTCATTTATTTATGGCTAGACATAAACTATTTAAAAAAAAACCCTCTCCCTCTTCAAGAAGAAATAAAAACGAGGTTGAAGAATATGAAAAAACATTACCAACATCATTATTATTTGACTGTCATTTCCATACCCTACACTAAACTCCAATATATATGATTTGGTTTTGTTATCTGTAGCTCCTTAAAAGCTATTGGAAGTTATGATTGACAAATGTTCAACTCAAACATCTAGCCTCTCAATTTGCATTTGATCACCATTCCCTTTATCTTAACACAGTCTACCTCACATAGGAAGCTAACGAAACGTCCACTAGGTAATTGTTATCACTATTAGCGAGGGCAATAACCGTGGTTCACCGTACCTCTATGAGCCATAACAAGTTAATATTGTAAGTCTAGATGTCTGTTGTGTAGACAGTCTAGACTCTTTGAACAGAGTATAGTCCTCGTAGTGTATTGGCTTATTAGACGTGAGGCCACGGTTCAAACCCCAGATCAGACATCTCCAACAAAACGATATATGAAAATATATATTTCTCTCTGAGAATAAATAAAATTGTCATGAAAAACTTCTTAAAAATCTGGCAGAGGCCATATTGCTGAGGTCATGTTGCTGAGGCCATGTTACTAGAGGCCATATTGTTAGAGCCCATATTGCTAGCGTCACGTTGCTAACGGGCATGTTGCTGAGGCCATGTTGCTAAGGCCGTGTTGCTAGAGGCCATATTGCTAGAAGTCATGCTGCTAGCGGCCATTTTGTTTGAGCCCATATTCCTAGCGGCCATGTTGCTGGGGCCATATTGCTAGAGGCCATATTGCTAGTGGCCACATTGTTAGCGACCATATTGCTAGAGACCACATCACTTGTGAAAAAAATACGATACGAAATCTTTGGCGATTTTTTCTCAGCAGATTTCTGGTAAAATCGCTGAAGTAAATAAAATTGTCATGAAAAGTTTCTCAAAAATATATCGTTCACTGTGGACTTTAAACTGTAGCCTCCGCCACTCAGTATAAAAGTAAAATATACTACCTAAGTGATGTGAACAGCTAGGTCGTTATCCTGACTAAAGGGTTTACTAAAGGGGTGACGTAAGTATGTATGAATATGTCGTCTATATATTCAATGTATTTATCGATCTCTTGAACAGATTTGCCCCAATCTACTACAAAATAATCAATCAGCCTTTAGTAACAAAAATTGTGCTTTTCGGGGTCGAATAATTCTTAGCAATCCATTCCTTGTCATCTTAACGGAGTTAGCATCGTTTGATGTCAAAGATATAGCTTCGTTTACAAAACTTTCAGACTGGTATCCAGAGTAGGGTAGTTTTAATGTGCAGCGTTTGAACTTCGCTACTTTGATAGAATTTGGTCAGTACATGGACTGGAATTACCTATAGCATCACAGCGGGCCGCTATGCGAGCTCAAGTCAGCTTTGGTAATCAAAGCTACAAGTTCGACCTCCCTGTTACAATTTAAAGTTATACTCATTTGAGATGCATGTAAAAACGGATGTTATAAAGGAATTTGTGTTAAACAAAATGGCGTCTAGCATCTACACAAATAGTTTGATTTGATGTATAATTTGCTTTACTGTTAATATGAAATCAATAATCAATAGCTTAAGGTAATTGGGGCTGATAAATTTGGTTGGGATTAATAATTAAAATTATAATAATCAAAAGTGAATCGTACCTTAATATTTTCGATTTACTATCGATAACTACCGCCATTCATTTCCGAGTTGTAGGTTCTCGAATACATTTCGCAAGATTTTTGGGTACATCTGCCTGAAAAGAAAAACAAAACATATAGTGTAGGGTATATCACGGTCGGTATCGAATGACTTTCTTATATATTATTTTGCTGTCAAATTGTTTTTATAATTCGTTTTCTTGGCATTTAAAGGGAAAACTTTTTATTATTTCTTATTGTTGGAAACTTTTTCAGCACCTTCTTTTTTACTTTCAGACACAAACTCCCCAATGATATTTTGGTGGAGGGTATGTTATAACGTGACTTCTTTTTGGTTAAAAATTCGAGTAATAACAACAACTTTAAAAGGGTTAACATAGTTCAAGTCCACATTGAGTAGTTCTCTATAGATACCTAGAATAGTTATCAAATGTATAATATTGATGTGTAGTGTAAACAAGTCCATAAGCCGAGGCAAAAACAAAAAACAAAAATCTGCACACAAATACTGTATGCAACGCATGCATAAAGTCATGCAACACCCACTTATTGTTTTTACTCGGAGATAAACATTTTCAGATACGAGAGAGAAAGAGAGAGAAAGAGAGGGAGAAAACGAATGTATGTGTAAACTTTACACTGTAAATTAAGTAAATATTGAACCAGAGATGGGATGCATTATTATTAAGTACATATATAAGGGGTGTTCGATGGATTTAAAATGCTTATAAAATTTTTTATGAAAGTGTTCTGATTTATCTTGCACTTGGCGTAATTAAGATTTGTGGCTGAATTACTGAAAACAAATATAAATAATAAAATTCGTATTGATTGATAGTCAATCAACCCTGATTCTTGGCGTTCAGACATTCCGATAAGAGCACTTGTAAATAATTTGAATTTTTTCGACGACCTAGTCTTTATGTTTCCAATATCTGGGAAACTTCTTCCTTTGCATGGCAATTGAACGGTCTAAAAAACCCTTATGTTTGATAAACTATTTTCCCTGTTTTAGCCTTTTGGTGGCTTTTAATAAGATGATTGTACTTTAGGGTCTTTATTATAACCATTTAACCTGCATTCATTGCTACTTATGATCATTTTAAGCACATCACGATCATCATTTTCACCATTTAATCATTTTTAGCCGCCGTGGACTAGTAGATAGAGTGTTGGCTTATTAGACGTGGGGATAGATTGAATTCGGCGACTGCCTCTCTCCGGCAGAAACTCTGGTAGTAAAAAAAATTGTCATGAAAAGCTTCTCTTCTTCGATTCTAAATAGTACGTACGTCCCGCAATTTATGTATAAAATTAACAAACGCAACATAAGTGGTATCAGAACCACAGGTCGTAGTCGTGACTGGCGGAATGTAATGATCAATTATGTATGTATGTATATGGAGGCGACCTTGTTCTCAAAGTCAGATTTAATAATTTTCTAAACGAACTACACTGGCACTCGTTTTATTGATTAAATCCAAGCTTCACTATTTATTAACAAATTCAAGGTAGGAATAGTAACCCAAGTTTAGGTAATAGTAACCCAATATGCATATGATATATCCATGTGAGAAAGGATTACGTTTATCATTTATCGTTGTCCTTTAAACTCTTAATATCCTTAATGTCATCGCATTGTACTGTCATAAATAAAAGTGTATCTCTGTTGCATGTGGATAAAACAACAAAAATTTATTGATTTTTAATTCATACAGACTCATACACATATTCGTAATTTTTTTTTTTTTTTTTTTTTTTTTTTTTTTTTTTTTTTT
>QOCX01000250.1:202060-240314 GCA_005959815.1 Sarcophaga bullata
ATCCTTTATAGTTTTGAAACTTTATTTCTTGTATGCAGTCTCTGCTCTGGCCATTTACATTGAGTTTAAGGCTGCCGCCAGTCTGTAAGACAAACAGACAGGCAATTCAGTCTGTTAATGTCAAAATCAAATGAGATGAGTTGAGATAAAAGTAGCAGTTGATATATAATGTTTTTTTTTTTTTGTTTTCAATAATTTTTCTTAAGTAATTATCCAAAGAGTTTGACCTTTGGTAAGTTTATTGAATAGAAAATGTTTATAATGAAATTAAACTATTTTGTTGGTAGCTTCTTAATAATTATCAATTTATTGCTTTGAAGGAGAACAATTTTACTAAGTTTTCCTTTGTAAGTTTTCCAATGTCGCCGTAGTCTAGTAGGATGTGTGTTGGCTTCAAACCTCAGGTCAGACATGTCGATTAAAACAAAATACGTAAAATATATGTGTTCGGCTATGTGCTCTCAGCAGATTTCTGACAATTAGTCGGACAGTAAATAAAAATTATCATGAAAAGTGTGTCAAAAAAAATCTGTTGTTCGGAATCGACTTTAACTTGTAGGTTCTGCCACTCGTGTATAAAATAGATACACAATATAGCTGGTATGGGTCGCTAGGTCGTAATTCTGACTGAAGGGCTGTAATGACTAATTATTTATGTAGGTATGTTATTTTTAGAAAATATTAAAATGTTTCACATGATAAAACTTTGCATGTTACAATACAAAAAAAAAGCTAACTTTACTATGAGGAGAAGCTCTCGTATAAAGTTTGCTGTTTAGTTCCTATAAACCATTACAAGCGTGGTTCTTTTTTTTCTTACTCAATAACACACGGCAAAATCTTTGAACATTATTTACCATAAGTGTCTCATATTAATTAAATAAAAAATTGTTTCAGAAAAAAAAAAGAATCTTAAGAAATTATATTAAAAAACGTAGTTTACGTAGGGTATTAAATTATAAATCCATTAAAAGTTGCCATTTAATAAAATATTCACACAATTAAGAGTTGTAAATTATGATAAAAGCTAAGCTTTATTTAAATATTGTTTGTATGGTTTGGCTAATACAAAGCCATTAAATATGTATAATTTATTGTTTTTATCATTAAAATAATAAAAATATCATATTTATACACCATTTCACTAATGGTTTTAACACATTTTATTATAATTTATTGCAATTATTAATGTTTTTTTCTATTGTTTATTAATTTTGATTTGTTTTACAGAAAAGTTGCACAAAGTGTAGGAGATATTATTGTACAATTGGACGTATTCGACGAACAAAGAGAATGCGACGAAGCACAAAGCCTACAGGGCCCAAATGGCATCAATCTGAACTCACATCTTGACGTCTTCTATGCGATATTACGACAGGTAAATATTATTGTTCTTTTTTTTTAATCCCACATCATCATCATAAACTTTAGATAAATTTAATAAATCATAACAACACAATGAAATATATAGTCTTCAAAAGAATGGCGTCTACAAAATGGAATTTGACCACCAATTTTCATAAGCTTTTCGAAGGATATTGCTTCGTATTTTGTAAATAACTCTTTGAACTTTGTTCAACAGATGTTCAACTGTCTCTAAGCCAAGTGACTTTATATAACCCCAAAGAAAATAATTCAGTCTTGATAGGACCATGCATACATACATATACATTTGATCATTACAGCCCTTCAATCAGGATTATGACCTAGATTCTCACATCACTCATGTTGTATAAACAAATCAATCATTTGCAGGACCTACAGTTTAAAGCTGACTTCGAAAGATAGGTTTCTGGGAAGCTTTTTCATGCATACATACATACACATTTGATCATTACAGCCCTTCAATCAGAATTATGATCTAGCTTCTCACACAACTCATGTTGTGTGTGTTAATTTTATATATCAGTGGCGGGACCTACAGTTTAAAGCCGACTTCGAACGATAGATTTTTGAGAAACTTTTTCATGCATACATATATATACATTTGATCATTACAGCCCTTCTATCAGAATTATGATCTAGCTTCTCACACAACTCATGTTGTGTGTGTTAATTTTATACATCAGTGGCGGGACCTACAGTTTAAAGCCGACTTCGAACGATAGATTTTTGAGAAACTTTTTCATGGCAATTTTACATTGATTTTTTGCCAGAAATCTGCTGAGGGACAATCCCCGAAGAAATAAATTTTGTTTTGTTGTAGAGATCTGACCTGTGGAACCGAGGACTCACGTCTAATAAGCCAACACGCTACCTATTAAACAACAGACAACATTTACACTAACACCTGATTATAAGCATTTTTTAGAGATATATTAACCAGCGGCTCTGCTAGTCCTCTTAAAGTGCTTCAATCATCTGTCTTCTATGGATGTAATAGCGTCGATTACCCGCACTCCAAATTCGACAATTGTCTTACTCAGAGGGCAAAATTTCGAATGGAAATTCGAAAATAATTTATACTTCAGGCCTACATAAGTTGAATCTTGAAAGCTTGCGGAAAAACTTCCATAAAGGGAAAAGACACAGCCCCAGTTGCTAAGAACGGCGACTTCTTATCCAGTGCTTCCCTGTACAGCGGCTACAGCTTCTTGTTTATATTGTCATGACACTGGAATAACCAAATTCCATACTCTTTTATCGAGCCACAGTTTTTATTAACAAAATTATCTAAGATGCACAGAAGTTTCACGTATATCACTATCGATTATGTTCCTTATATATTCTGTACCCTTATATATTCTAGTATCGGCCAAATATTATCAAATTTTTTCTGAGTTTCAAGTAAAAAGTTTAATCGTGCGAGACCACCTTATACACATGATCCTCTACTAATCTCACCAAACACATAACAAAAGCTTCCTGTGCATCAACCTGGGCTTGATCAATCGAAAATTTTTTTTGTTTGAAATACATATAAAGGTTCCTTTTGTAAGCGTTTCCTATATGGAAATTAACTTTGAACAAAATGTATGTGAGATAAAATCGAAATTTCTTATTCGTTTGAAAGAGAATTAATGTTATTAGGTGCGTCACAGCTTCTGTGGGTGGAGCCCATGTGAATTTCATGACTTTGTTATACAAATAAGATTGAATTTGATCGATAGTTGGGTTTTGGGGCCGATGTAGTTCATGGCTTATTAGCACACACCTGCGACTTAAGAAAACCTTATAAAAAGGGTTAAATCTGTCAGCGACGAATACACATCACCTTCATGTGAGAATACGAGGAATGAGCTACGTGGCACGCAGCACATGAAAAACTTTCTCAAAAAATCTGTCGTTCGGAATCGACTTTATACTATAGGTCCCGCCATTCATGCATAAATTTAACGCACACAACATAAATGGTGTGAAAAGCTAGTCTTAATCCTGACAAAAGGGTTGTAAGAACCAATTACGTACGTAGGTATGCAGAAAGAACTTTTAAACCAATAACGTTTAAAGTTTAAATTATTTTTCTTCTATTAGCATATAATATTAAAGACAAAGAAATAATTTTATTTACATTCGCAATTGCTGGACGTATAGGCCTTTTTGGTTGTCTTTCTGATTTAACCCGGAATTTCCGGTTTTTAAACACAATCACAATTTTCAAATGCCTGCAGGTGTCATTGCGAACAAATAATTCGCTCTGTTCTGTTTTAGAAATTAGCTGTTGATTGTTAGTGAAATAAAAATTAAAAAACAAAATCAAAAAAAAAAAAAAGTGAAAAGTATTACCATTAAAATAGTTTGTAATTTATTTACCATATTTGTACATAATTTGTCAAGGTTGTGTGTAATGAAACTTTTTCTCAAAAGCA
The DNA here is from genome assembly GCA_005959815.1 of Sarcophaga bullata. Classification (NCBI taxonomy): domain Eukaryota; kingdom Metazoa; phylum Arthropoda; class Insecta; order Diptera; family Sarcophagidae; genus Sarcophaga; species Sarcophaga bullata. Next base: position 205,870 of record QOCX01000250.1, read on the forward strand.
CAACAACAACAACAACTGTAAAATAAAAACAAAAAATCAACAACGAAATCATTGGCGTATAAATCAACGATTTAAACACATATGTACAGAGATAATGTTGTAAAAATACAGTTTAAACCAAAAGTTATGCAACAGAATATTAACTAAAATTTATTAATTTGTATTTAAAATCTAATTTTTCGGTTTCGTTCTCTTCTCCCCCTGTTTATGTTGTAAAGAACAGTCGATCCGACAGGTTCCAATCGTAAGTCTTTCCACTTGGGACAAATAACACAGTCGACCCCATTTATAACTTTTGCTGGCCATTATAATAAAAGCTTGAGTGGCCTGGTATTAAAAGTAGTCTTACACTCGGTATTTTTATGATGAACGACTTGAGACGAACATATAAATGTATCAAGAGCCTTGAGTTATTCAAATATTTAAAAGTTATTTGTCTGAAAGCGTTTGTCATACAGAAACAGAGGGCAAATATTTTTTAAGTAGTCGTTGCATTACACAAAACTTTTATTTCTGCCTAAAAGACGGATTATAGCCGAGTAGCTTGTAGTCCCATTAATCCATAGAAAAATATTCCAGTAGGTGTACTAAAACAACCCTAGAATTTTACACATAAACTTCAAGCATAAATAAAACAAGATTTAAAGTGTATTATTATCATGCCATTGTTACCAAAATGTCTGCCGTTTGATCTAAAATGTCATAATATCATATTTGGGTTTCGAATGTTGAACCTTATGATCATCCTTACACACAGCAGATGATAATAATTTAATAATCGTTCACTAGGACCATTTCAATTAAATGTCTCTCAGCAAAAAGCAAATTGTAATTTCTGCCTTCTTTAAATGAAGTCCAATACATATAAAATGATTACGAACGTACAATCTAGTCCTAGACAGCGTATTACTGCACAAAATGTGTTCCGTGGTTTCATCCCTCTCCAGAGTAAGCTTGCACTCCAATTCATCTAGAAAACATTACCTATAGACATGATCTCTCAAGTAGTAGCACTGCAATAGAAGATCTAATATCCTATCAATCGGCACCTCCCGCAATTTATGAAGTTCTTCTCAGTAGGAGAAAGGCTCGAGTACTCGTTTGGCCTGGCGCATTTTTCGGGCGCTTCATCTAATAGGCGATCTTGGAAGAGAGTTGTTCAAATGGTTGACTCTTTGCTTCACAATAGGGATGTAAACCAATAAAGTTCATCACCAAAGTTACCAGTTATCCCAGAGGGAATCAAAGCCCAAAAAAGTACCTCCCACCGAATTGTTGAAGCTGAACAAAGCACTCATCGAGCAACTGCGAAATAGGTTTGACTTTACAGATGACACCTCCATTTTTCACTCAGAAAGCGTTTTGCAGTTAATGAGTGTAAATACCGTATAATTTCTTATTGCTTATCGTTAGCAAGGTTGGTAGTGACTGTACCCTCAATGGAGTTATTTGCGGACACACTTAGGCCACAAACAGGGCCCATTGTGATACCACAGTTTCATATTTTTCCCTTATCCAAGAACCAATCGAAGCTTTTGATGAAGCGACTCAGACTTCCAATATCAATGCATGACAGTTCATTCACATTCTCCACACAGTAGGCACCCATGTGCCTCTTTCTCCTGCAACCAAGAGACGGGCACGTATACATTACGGGAAGATCAGTCTCATTTTATTGATTTTATACTCATACATTTAGGATTAAAATTTCTTTTTAAACATCAAGTAACTTTTGTTATGCCGTTCCCTGGTGATCTAGTGGTTAGTGTGCTAAATTATGAGCGTGAGGGTCGTGGGCTCGATTCCCACCAGAGAGTCTAGTGCACTGAGCATATGGTATATAATTAAATATAATTGGTAATTGTATTGTTATTAATAAATAAATAAAAATAAAAAGGTTAACTTTTATTAAGCACTGTAAACGCTTTGTTATTTTTAATTTCTACTCTTATTCGCCAATGTAATGCGAATAGATAGCGAATGTTTTATCCAGAATATTTATGGTCGCATGCATTTAATAATCTGAATAGACAAATCGTGTCTAGAGTTTAATTTATTTCTATTCACATGCAGAGATAGAAAAATAAAATATCGAATAGAACCGGTTTGGTTTCAAACTGTAATTTAAATCAAACAACACTCACATAAATAGCTTTACGATTTATCATATGTAATACGAATACAAAAACAAAGATGATTTACTTTTTAATTTTTCAAATCTGAAAATTTTGATTTTTTAGGTGGCCGATACACCACAGGAAGTACCATTCCTTAGTATATTACAGCATTTGCTGCGCATTGACCCTAAAGAACCAGTCAGTGACGTTATATGGGATACTACGGAGAAACTAGTACATCGTGCTACGCTACTTGAAAATCATGAAGACTCTGTGCGTCTTTTGCGCACAACCACAGCTCAGAAATTCACCTGCCAAAATTGTCGCAGTGATGCCACCAGTCCAACACGTAAGTCCAATAGCACAACCGCTGCTTCACCTCCGCCACCACCACCCGCACCAGTTCCACCACCTGCACCAGCGACAAACAATGCTGGGAAAGGAGCACCACCGCCGCCTCCTCCACCTATGAAAATGTGTAATGGACCACCAGCACCACCACCCATACCAGGGGCACCGCCAGCTCCACCGCCTGGCGGTAAGCTGCTAAGCGTTAAAAACTCAATGCCAGCTCGATCTCTAACACCCGAACCCCGCGTTAATGATATACTGCTGCCACAACAGGACACTCCAGCCCCTAAAGCAAAAATGAAAACTTTAAATTGGGGCAAAATACCGCCCCATAAAGTATTGGGCAAACAAAATCTATGGACTATTGTGGCCAATAATCATCAGGACAACTCTATGGAAGATTTGGATTGGAATGAAATGGAGGGACTATTCTGCTTGCAATCGACCAGTACTCAAGGCTCACCGAAACTGGGTCGGGCCGATAGTGGCAATGGCAATGGTTCTGGTTATGATACATTGGATCGTAAATCGAAAAAAGAAAGTACCGAAATCAATCTGCTCGATGGCAAGAGAAGTCTTAATGTGAACATCTTTCTCAAACAGTTTAAGGGGTAAGGTGACACAAATTAAATTATTATTCCCATATTTTGTATACATTGACCTTTGAACTCTTTAATGCTTCTTCAGTAATGTTAACTCTTAACTCTTAAATTATACAAAAATTTCCATTCCCCCATTCTGCCTTATTATTACCGTTACTGCAAATACTTCCAGTCACTGGATGTTTAGCTAGGGGCCACTAACCGGTTAAAATTGCTGTGAGGTTCCTTAGATGATTTAATTTACAGCAAATGAAATTTGTAGGATTCTTATTCATTATTCGTTTGATTTATTATCCTATTTTTTCTTTCCAAATTTATAAAGTTAATGTGAGATCGATCTCATTTATGAATTCATTTTCTGTTGTACTAGCCCTTGATAATGTCTCAACTTTGTTGTTGCCTTCAATGTCTTCTTGAACAGCTAACATTATAAGCTTAACTAATGTCTCGATATCTGCTTCAAAAAATCCTAGCATTCTTAGAAAATACTAGATGTGGTTTATACTCTATGGATCCAATGGCCGTTTTACTGTCAGAAATAATAAGCTTCTGGCTTTGCACAGCTTTATGGCCATTACTACAGTAATCCTGAATTCGCAGAGCTTTATTTATTATGTTTATTATTTCAGCCTGAATAGCACTACAGCATTCGAATAATACGAACTGTTCCGCAAAATTGATTTTACTGTCTAATCTGGATCCTGCAGTCAATATTTAGATGACATTCCTGACATTCTATTGTATTATCATAGCGGGATCCATTCAAATATTTCGTTATTAAACCAAGTTCGAAGCAAGCTCAAGTTCGAGAATTAATGCATGACCATTGTTTCTATACATCCACAGTTTTGTGAAGCTTAATTGCCGCGTTTACAATCACTTGTTTCCCCAACATGCCTGTTGGTAACCAATTAAAGACTGCAACCAATGCCCTAGATGATGTAGTTCTTAAAATGGTCGCCTCCATTGTCATGATACGCTCCATTCATGTTTAATCTTTTTCTTTTTTTAGAAAGTTGAGTTAACTAAGCACAGAATTTCTCAAGCTTCCTTATAAACTTCTGTTTATAACTGTTTTTATAAATCATTTTACTTTAATTGATTTTAATTTAACCAAGCTTTATAAGCTTTGACATTTCCCTTGACTTAATAACATTTTGGCATTATATTTATGTCGATGATAATATTCTTGATCCTATTGTGTCCCTATTGCATGCTGCTAAAGGATAAGAGTAAAGATTATTTCTTTATTTTGAAAGGTTAATAGATATAACCTTTGACCTTTTTTATATATTAAAGGATATCACAGGAAATAATTCACATCTATTTGTCTATAATATCCTCTATATCCCGTACGGCAATAAAAAAATATTTTCATTAATATAACCTTTGACCTCTTACTCATTAAACGTTAATGGAAATGTTATTTCGGATTGTTTTTTACATCTACAGCTATAGTTCCAATGAAGACATTGTTCAACTTATACAGGATGGTAATCATGAGATTATAGGAGCTGAAAAGCTGCGTGGCTTATTAAAAATATTGCCAGAAGTTGATGAAATCGATATGCTCAAAACGTTCAATGGCGATCGTCAACGTTTGGGCAGAGCAGAGAAATTCCTGCTCTTGCTAATGGAGGTACCAAAGTAAGTAATTCAAAACAAAAATAAAATCTAAAATGAGACTCACACACCCAAGTTTCTTTAGTTACAAATTACGTATTGAGAGCATGTTGTTGAAGGAGGAATTCGCCGCTAATATAACATATCTAGATCCCTGCATAAATGCCATGCTAGAAGCTGGTGATGGTAAGTTTGGCAAAAAAAAAAAAAGAATTGAAAGCATTAATGATTTTAAAATACTTGAAATTATTTTAGATCTTATGAATAATAAAACTTTACAAGAAGTTCTCTATATTGTGGTTGTGGCTGGTAATTTCCTTAACTCTGGCGGCTATGCCGGCAATGCTGCAGGTGTTAAACTGTCATCGTTAACGAAATTGACCGATATCAGGGCTAATAAGCCTGGCATGAATCTCATACATTTTGTGGCTATACAAGCGGAAAAACGTAATCCTGCCCTATTGAATTTTACCAATGAGTTAAGCAATTTAGAAAATGCTTCCAAGTAAGTTCAGAAAACCAATGAAAGGCTTAGAGCCTAACTGGTATTAACATTATCGTTTCAAACTTTTTAGAACAAATATTGAACAAATCAGTATTGATATTAAAAATTTGGATACCCAATTGCAAAAAATTAAAAAACAAATCGAATTACCCCAAACCGATGAGGATATTAAGGAACAAATGATGGAATTTTTAGAGAGTGCCGAAGGTGAAATATCGGTCTTAAAGTCAGGTCTGGATGCTGTAGAAGCCATGCGTTTGAAATTGGCCGATTTCTTCTGTGAAGATGCTGGCAGCTTTAAGTTGGAAGAATGCTTTAAAATCTTCCAATCTTTCTGTGATAAATTCAAGCAGGCGGTCAAAGAAAACGAACGACGTCAACAGTTGGAAGAGCAGGCCACGATAAGGCAAAAACAAAGAGAGGAACAATTGGCCAGAAGGGCCAAATACGGTAGGCTTTGATTTTATCTTCATAAAAGAGAAGTAAAAACTTGATCTTTTTGTTTTCTTTTTTAGCAAATCAAAATGGCACACCCGTTTCCGATTATGAGAATCAATTTTCTTTGGATGCTTCCTTTGATCCACGTACCAGTCCCGCTTTAACGCGTAAACGTTTTGGTTCATTTAACAACGGCTCCATGGAAATCAACAATAGTTTTATACGCATGGAGGTTTCTAATGGCAATTGTGATGGCTTATCGCCGGATATTACACCGAATGGCAGCATGAGAAGGCGGCGCAGTCGTGTTATGGCTGAGGAAGATGATCTAATGGAGTTCCTTAGGACTTCGGGTCATGAGCGCAACAGTCGTGAACGTAAAGCTGCCTATGGTAGTTTAGGTAAGTTACATAATAAGACAAATCTCAGTTACGAAAATTGAACGTATTGTCCATTTATATTAAAAACCAAGAATATTTATGACTTTTAAATCAATATGACCTTTGATTTCAGACCGTTCTTGGGCTCGACGAGCCAGATCAGGTAGTTCTAGTCGAAAACGTCCTGAATTATTGAATATTGACTTTGGAGCCGATAGAGAAAGGGCAGCTTCACCTTTACCTGTAAATGTAACAGAAAAGTCTTCACCTATATCGCCCACAAATGGGGATATCAGCCACTCCACTCCCGATGAGACAAAACCCAGGTATTTCTTCGGAAAAATCCTTAAATTTTCCTTATTTTTATTGAATTTCAAATAATTTTTTTTAAAGAATATCTCGTGAATGGCGTCAAAAGATCGAAACATGGTTACAATCGAACGAAAACGATGAAAAACAAGACGAGGAATACAAACGTAAGCGACGTTTGGCTAACATAAATAGGCGTTCGCTTGAAAACGAATCGGGTAGGTTCTAAAAGTATTTTATTTTACCAGAAAATGCTTTTTAACATTTGAATTATTTTTTAATAGAAAGCGAAAGGAAATTGGATACATTGCCTGAAGAGAAATTTGTACCAACAACTCCGAATCCTTGTACTAATGCTACTAACAACACCAACAATAATAATAACAGTAGTAACCAAAATAAAGATGGCTATAAGCGAGTATATCCCGACTGGAAACCATCCAAAACACTAGACACAGATATTGTGGGTACTATGCAAACCATAGCAGGTAATTACAGTAATCTTTACAGTTAGAATTTTAAGATTCTAAAATTATATTCAACTTTCTGTACAATTGCAGATGTTAATAATGCTCGAGAAATTTCTCGTCGGCAAATGGAAAAGCCCAGTATAAACGAATCAGATGACATGAGTTCATCAAAATTGACAAACCACATCACAAAAACCGATGATGTAGTGTATAGAAGGCAACGATCTCTAGAGAATAATCCAACTCAATTGGAATCTATAGCCGAAGAAGATCGTCGTAAATCACTAATACAGCAATTGGGTGAACGTGATGCAACGGATCGCTTAAAAATCTATATACGTTCACCCTCTACTGCGGACAAAGCTGAAAATTCAAGTAAATTAAAACTAAATGGTATAGAGGCTCTAAAATCACCGCCTTCGATAAGTGAATGTCCGTCGGAAACAGCTAGTAAAACCAAAGTTAATAATGAATGTCATAATCAAACTCCCATATCCAAAAATCATAGCGCTTCTAAGCCAAATAAATTCAATTTTGAAGATATTTACAACGAAGTCAGTACGAAAATGGAAAACAATACCTCAAACACACCAATTCTTAATAAAACGAGTCACAATAAAGCTTCGACAAGCAGCACAAATCGTAAAGAAATTGATGCCGATAATATTGAAACGCCACCCGTAACGAGAAGAGTCATATCTAGTCCTACCACGACCCTGGTAAACATTAACAGAAGTGAAGCCATTGAATCAATAGCCACAAGCAAAAATAAAGAAACACCTGAAAATAAAAACGATTTGGAATCGAATGAAGTACCCGGCCATTTTGATCGTTATTCCATTGCTAGACGTACTAGACGTTACAAACGTCCTACTGACTATAGCAGTGGTAATGAGGATTTAACTTCTACCAAAGATTCCAGTGAGGAAAATTCTTTAACCAAACTGGCAAACAGCCCCGAAAGCCAAAAAAGCCAAAGTAAAACAGAGGCAAAACCCTTAGTTTCCACGGTCCAAAACAAAGAACAGGAAACAAAAGCCCTGCGTAAGAATATCTCAGCCAAAACAATAACGAAATTGGAAAAGGTGGGACGCCATATAAGTTCGATAAATCAGGAAGATGTACAAGAGGCATTAAGAAATCTTAAATCACCTACAGACTGTCCGGAACGTTTATGGAGTCCGCCTAGAGAGCTTTTAAGTCAAAGAATTACGCCCGCCAATAACACTACGACAACAGCTAATGGCTCTACTCTTATAAAAATTTCCAATCACGAGCTGAATGATGAAGGTTTTGAAGAAACCCAAAGTCTAGTCTCTGATACACCCTCACATGGCAAGGAGAGCACCAACTCTTCGTGTAATGAGGTCAATGAAATAACCAACAGCCGGTCACAAAAGTCCGTGTCACAAAAATCTACGCCTATACAAAAGATTTCTAGTCGTTTGGCGGATAGATTACAAATATCACGACTACGTTCATCTTCTTCATCGTCTAAGTCACTACCTTCATCGAACACAGGCACACCACGGAGAACGGCCTCTTCAGTGGATCGTTCCAGAACGGCACGTTTAGCGCCTAATGGGCCGGAGTTAAGACAGGGTCCTGCCAGTTCAACTGCAGCAGCGCACATGAGCAATTTCACTAATAACGCTATACGTAGAGCCACCTCATTGCGCAAAACGATAGCAAACTCCGAACCTTCGTCTTCTTCTTCGAGTTCCACTAAACGTGATGTCGAACGCAGCAGTTCACGCAATAGTCTACGCTCTTCACGTTCGTCCATTAACAGTGGAACATCGACGCAAACTGTTAGACGTATGCCTTTAGGAAATGCAAGTTTACATCACAAATCACCTTTACAAACGGTATCCGTCGATTCATCGCCTAGTAAAAGACCATTGACCACACAAAACTTACGCAATAACCCGAGTCGTTTAACAACAGCTGGTGGTGTACCGGCCAGCCGTTCCAGTTCAAGTGGTTCTAGCGTGGGACCCAATATAGTGGTAGTACGACGTCTCAACTCTCTGTCGTCAACAAATGCCAATAATTCTCGTCATACGTCCAGCAGTAGCTCAAATTTAGGTAGCACTAGCTTTAAGGAAAACAATGCCAATATAGGCTCTTCAAATCGTACGCCATCAACGCGTTCCGCCATAATGGTTAAAGCCAATATAACGAATCCACAAAATAACACACGCACGGTTACATCACGCAGCAATTCTACAACACGCGGTGTCAGTAGTTTTATGAGACCAACAGCAGCTAGTGCGACGAAAAGAACAAAATAGTTGTGGTAACAATACGTAGAGAAAGCATAGGTTCAAAATACATTCCAAAAAAAAAAAGAAAAATAATAAGAATTAAAATACCCAAATTGAGATTAGCAATAGTACATTGTAAGTAAAACTTATAAATTTTAGTAATTTTATGCTACACCATTTCCAATAGCAAATTTTTTTTTTGTTATTTGCGTTAATGAATTCATTATTTTTAATTGTGATGGATGATGTTATTTTAATGAAAATTTAAATTTATTTGACAAAAAAAATTCAATTAGGAAATGGTGTATGGTTTAGTTTTGAAACAAAGTCGTCAATACATAGTATACAATTGAAAAGCAATTTAAATACCAAAACTCTATTAAAATAGTAGTCTCTCTAAGTGTAAGTTGAATTTAAATTTTAAAAACAAAAACTTAAAAACAAATCAAAATATTTACAGCTCCAACAATAAAAAAAAACGTCCTTAAAATTGAAACAAACAGAAATATTTCACAACACATTTTCAATCAAAAACAAGGAAAACCGTCCAAAATTTTAAAATTACCATCCAGAAACGTATATATTTGTTAAAACAATAATGAAACAAAATAGCAAAAAAAAATGAACTTAAAATAATTGTTAAAATAGATTCTGTTACAAACAAAATGACTTCCCCAATTAGAAATTATTGTAAAAGAAAATATTAAAAAAATATATATTTTTATATAGAACCAGTAGCAAATAGAACCCAAAACCTCGAATGTGTATGTATAATTAATTAATTATTAATAAATAATTTATTATTAATAACACAATAATGTTTTAAATTAAAAAAAAAATCAACCAAAAAGTTAATTTTAATATAAAACATTATTGTGTTATTCTTATACAATAAAAAAAATTAATGTTTTTAGTCAGTTAAAGTTAAAAAACAAAAAACAAAGCAAAACAAACAAAAAATATTTGGTGCCTAACACCACAGAGTCACAAATTTATAATAACAAATGAAATAACAAAACAGGCAATGTAAACGAAAAAAAATCAAAAACGTATTTCAAATTTAAATAAGAATTGAAGTTATAACAGAAAAAAATTAATCATAATAAACTAAAAAAAAATTTATAACTTAAGTTCTCATAAACTATAACTGTCTTCAAATTCTTTTTTACGAAAAACAAAAAAAAAATAATAATTTTACACTCAAAACCCCAAAAATACTTACAAAAACTAAAACTAAAAAACTTTTTTCTAGATTTAACTGAAGCAAAAACAAAAAAAAAACAAGAAATTTTACTTAAATTAACTAAGACTACCATTTAATTAATTCTAATTATAATGAACAATTTTTTTTTAACTAATTTATAACACTTAATTATAAAACTAATTTTTTTTTATATTTTTTTTCTTTAGTTCTTAAGTAAATTAAACTTATTTTTAATTACAAATAAAATAATAATAGTTAATGTTATTAAAAATAAACTGACAACAAATGTTAACAAACAAATTAAAAAGAAATTATTTTATTTATTGTTTTTTTTAATATTTTAATAATTTTTTTTTTTAATTCTGTATAATTAATACTTTGTAAATCTTCAAAATAATTAAGATATTTAAAATAAATAAAAAAAATGAATAAAAACTATCAAATAAATATTAAAAATAAAAAAAAATAATAATAAAATACAATATTCAATTTATTATTGTGCCAAACCTTTTAAGGCAATCAAGTAGATGAGATTAGAGAGACCATGAGACCCAATGGTGTTATCCTTTATCTATCTTTCTATGTTCATAATGCATGAATAATGTGAAAACGACCATGATCACTTTTAAAATATACTCCCAAGTATTTCTGTCTCTAAGGGTGATATAAAATTCTTGTCTGGAATACTCCACATACCTATTTTCCATGCAAGACACATGTCTCATCATGTATACTATAGGGCCTACAATTTATTTATGATAACTGATAAAAGCCTAATTGGCCAATTCACACGACTTTGTACTGTGTATTGGATACACTTGGTTGTTTGTGAACGCTCAGTGCTATGCTGTATTGCGTATTTCGTGTATTTTTGGCATTCAAACAATTTGAAAGCACGAAACTAATACAACTTTTGAAAATATCCAACAATACACTCAATACAACGATACAACGGCTTTTGTGAATTGTCCAAATGTTTCCCTATGTGTTCGTATACGTTTCGACAATTATTTTAAATAACTTTCTAGGCTTTATAAATCTACAAGCTTTACTACACAGAAAATATTTTCTAGTCCAGTAGGTAGAGACTTGGCTTATTAGAGATGAGGCCAATATTCAAACCACAGATCAGGCATCCCCAACAAAAACGAAATCTGAAAAAATATTTCTTCGGCGAATTCCTCTCAGCAGATTTCTGGCAAAAATTCTGAGAGTAAACAAAATTTTCATGAAAAGTTTCTCAAAAATCTATCGTTCATAGTCGACATTAAACTGTGGATTCTAACGCTCTTATATGATATTAAAACACAAAACATAAGTGTTGCAAGAAGCTCAATCGTAATCCTGAAGAAGGATTTATGATGACCAATTATGTATGTATGTATGTATAGATCTATAAACCTTATCCCACACAGAAAATATTTCCTAGGTGATGAATCTAGCGATCTTAGTTGCCAAAACACTCTTTTCAACTGTTGATTAAGCAACAAAACACAAACCACATTGCAGTTGTACTTTAATGAGTCGATTGCATTTAATATCCACACATTTTTGCTTCCCTCTTTATGTGGTTAAGAAGACTCATAATTAAATGTTAGGTATCGATACAGGCATATGTATGGGTGGTCCAACTATCGGTTTAAATTTGAACCATCAATTATTTCGAAACTGGCAATACTTATGTAGAATGACACAAAATTCTGTCACAAAATTCAATAGATTATCTCCACTGAACACAATGAATCGATTTACCTTTGAGCAACGTTGGGATTTATTAGGCCAACGAGAAACTGTGCAATGATGTCGATTTGCCCAAAAAAAATCAATTTTTCGGATGAAGTTCCGTTTCATCTTGGTGGGTACATTAATAAGCAAAATTATCATATTTAGGGCTCAGAAAACTCACACGTAGTCTTAAAGAAGCCAGTGCACCTATTACGAGTGACTGTTTGGTGCGGCTTGTGGAGCGGAGGCATCATTGGCACACATGTCTTTAAAAATGTGGACGACGTAACCATTACGCCAATGGAGAAACCTATCGCACCAAGATAACTGATTTGTTTTGTAACCGCTCTTCATGATATTGATGTAAACGATGTTTGGTTAGCGACAGGATGGCGCAACTTGCCACACATTTTATGCCACAACTGAATTATTGAATCAAACGTTTGATAGCCGTTTAATTAGCCGAAATAGTGATGTCAATTGGCCACCAAACAGATGTGATATAACACCGTTAGACTACTTTCTGTGGGGCACCGTTAAAGAACCAGAGACAATTGAGCATTTGAGTGCCAACATTCGTGATGTCATTGCAGAGATATGATCCCAAACACTCTAAAAACTGCATAAATATTGGTCGAATGAAGTACTGTGAGCCCAGTCGTTTCTAACCGGAACAATTGTACTTCACAACAAAAAAAAAAAATTTGGCAAAATTTCAGACCGTTTCTGTTTTATATTTTTAAATTTAAACTTTAAAATGACCCATCCATTATATATTTACATCATTAATGCCATGAATCAACGATTATGAGCCAGTAAGCAACGTGAATCTATTCACATGGTGATTGCAAACGGATTAAATGTCTTACTTATATTTATTATTTATTTATTTTCACCACAGTCACTATAGATCTTAATTATAAACTATAGAGAGAGAGAGAGAAAGAGAGAGAAGCCACTACGAAGCATAGGATTAGTGAAACAACGGGGGCATTTGAGCAATACCTTGACATAAAGAGAGAGAAGTTACCGATAAAGCGCATTTTAGCCACACTTGAAAGAGTATCAGAGTCTACAGTCACTTTGTTACTTTCACGTAATCGTTGGATATATCTGTCACGTTTAAGAAAGTAAATCCAATAGGACTTTGTAGTATGCTAGGTCTATGGATATCCTACTGCCAGTTGTAATTTCAGAGAATGCACATAACTGTAGCAGGTACTCAAACAAACAAAAATTTTTGACATGTGATGCTCTTTGAGAGAATATAAAAATTTTTGTTCTTAAAAACCGAATAAATAATCTTTACATGTTATTTAGAGGATTTCGTTTTATTTCAGACCGGATACTAGATGAGGAATTAGCATTAGTACTAGAATATAATAACGCTAAATGATATAATAAGAATAATTTGAATAGAAATATTCTTTTATTTATAAAGTATATAAAAATCAACCACAAACACGATGCATATCCATACAAGTTTCTTGTTTTCATTACAAATGCAAATACAATTCATTCAGTTTATTTTCATAATCTTAACTTAACGGTATTGAAGAATTTAATTAAAATAAATGAAAAAAAAATAAATAAAATTTTAATCAAAACGATTAAACATGGATAATACAGAAAAGACGTTGCATATATTAACGAATATCATGGGCGCCAATACAGAATTATTAAATACGTGCGTGTTTGCGGTATTGTTTTAAAAATCTAGTGAAAATCTTATAAAACTTGAAATAGAATTTTGAAACCTTTTTTTTAATTTATTTTTTTAATATTTCTCATACGATTCAGTATCATGACTAAAAAGTTTCAAAATCGTAGTCCAAAAATTTTCCATCAGTAGTTATAATCGATAAAACTGTATTTAATTTTCAATATTAAGTGCTTAATAATTCTATTTTTAAACGATAACACTCGCTATAATAAAGTCTGCATAATCAAAATAGCGCAGAATCTTCTTGTTACGTGACTCAGATTGAAGTTAATAAATAATATTAATTATGTCATAGCCATATACCATACATACAAATATAAATATACATATACATCTACAATTTATAAGCTTTCGAAGTAACCACAGGTTCAACAATATTCAGAGATTCCTTAAACAATGTAAAATGCCGTCATTAAATTGAGGGAAGATGGAAATATTCTAAATTAATTAAGAAACGGTTTAAATAAATAAAAAAAAATCTAATGATGGAAATAATTATAAACATTATCAATGGAAATCAATAGATTCAAAAATTTCAGAAATTTGTAATCGTATGTTGTATAGGCATTGGATCATTTATGAACTTACAAAAGCTGGTATAATATAGAATTCAAATTGGCATTCTTCTAAAGATACAAATAAATGATCACACACAAACATTACTTCTTTTCAAAGAAAAATATGAGAAATTAAATCATTTTATATGAATACATGCCGAGAAAAAAAATTGCAATACATTTGACCTCATTGAGAAGCTAGGTCGTAATCCTGACGGAAGGATTGTAATGATCAATTATGTTTGTAATCTCATTGTAATTGATGGTAAACGATATGCATCGATGTCTTTAAAATCCTCGATATTACTTATTGATATAACATAACCGTTCGATGTTTTTTTATTACTGACATCGATTGAACATTGATGCTTTTTATTCGTTGCATAGAAGTTAAAAACTTAATAGAAACACTTATACAAATACAATATGCCGTACATTATCGATAAATAAATCTAATAAAACCTTTCGAAAATTACATACTTGGAGTTAGCGTTGCATTGGCATAAACGTGGCCATGTAAGCCTGTCTTTAAACGATGCTGTAGGCTTTCGTTACACAAGTAGTTAGGATCAGATCGATGGAGACTATAGTTAAGTTAACGGGGGACAAACGTAATGCAATATTAATCTGGACATCCTGACCTAACAAATCGAATGCCGTCCTCTATGATTTCGGGACAACATACGCAATGAGCTTCAGTGATAAAGTTAAAAGGAATAGTTTGGCTGCTACACACTCTTTTAAAAGAGAGAGAGAGAGAGAGACCATTCTGTGTTACAATGATACATATAGTGGGACAGTCGCAGAGTGAAATATTCGAGTTGATTTCAAACGAAAGTTTTTAACATCGAAAGATGTATTCATTTCAACTTGAACAAAAAGCTCCGTTCAGCTCTAAAAAGGAACTACAATGAGCGGGCAGATCACACTGCGAGAAGGGTAGTTTCCAAGCTAGTAATAAAGTCAGGACCCTACTGTAAAGTTAAGCCTTAGTTAGCCTACCCAAAAAAATAGTAATCTTCAAAGTAACTTTGTTCAAACATACATACAAAAAAATGTGATTAAGTACTATTTACAACGCCGTCTTAATTTCCTTAATCCTGATAAAACTTTAAAACTTCATGTTCAACTTTTCACATGACTTTTGGAAACGCGAAAAAATGTCGAAATCTAATAAGGTTGTCCATTGAGATGTCTTTAAAGGCAGATTAACGTAATTATGTTTTCAATACACCAATTACGTTATGTATGTAATATAGTGTCACTTAAGTGAACCCCGGTTTCTATTAAAAATGTTAGCATAAGCCTTGACTTTATCCATTTTGCTTAGGATTTGACACAATTACCACGTATTCATATATTGTTATGAATTTCAACCTTCTGACCTTCTTCTTTTTATAAAACAAAGCACGCTCCTACTCGTGCTTGAAATATTAGACAAAAACAAATTCCAAGATGCCGATGTCTTATCAACAATTAATCATGGCTCGAGAATTTCTTGTGACAATTTTTATTACTACATTTGAATACTTGTAGTCTTCGTACAATAGACGAAGTATTCAGCATATAAATACTCAATTGAGAGCTGTCTGCAGAAAGAACTTTAGTTTAGTGAACATTCGGTTTTAAATCTCTAAACGATTTTCACAAAACACCCAATATTCTACAGTTTCAGCCATGAACTAAGAATGTAATGTATAGCTAGAGTATGTACCCACAAAGATGATGAAGATTTTTCTCCTAGAGATTTTTTTGTTTGAAATGCAATCCTAATCTTTATGTTGAGTGGATGCTATAGTTAGCAATGGACAAATATAAACCGATAAGTGATGAATCTATATCTAATCAAATAAATCACAATCTATTGTTATTTTGTATCGTTTAATTTGTTAATATTTTCATTTGTTCTGTTTTAGAAAACTTTCACCTGGCATTGCCATAGAGTTCGATGGCTTTAAGGATGCAAACGATAATAATAAAAGAGATTCAAACGCAAGTACCATTGATTTAAATTCACACCATGAAGTCTTTCAAGCAATATTACAACAGGTACGTAGTTATCATCGGTGATAGTAAATTCGAACTAAAAATCAATTTTACAAATTTCTTTGGTCGTAAAGGTTTCTAATACACCTCATGAGCTGATATTTTTGAACGTTCTACACAATTTATTACGCATAGATCCGACTGAAGAATTAACTCCAGTTATATGGAATGTAACAGAGAAGCTAGTTTATCGTGCCACACAATTGCAAAATATGCAAGATGCCCAATTGTTACTTAATGCAACTGTAACACATTCATTTACATGTCAGAAGTGCAATGATGGAAGCCCCAGTGGCAGTGAAGTTAAGGAAATCAATTTTCTTAATTCATATCCGGTAAAACAAAGTGGAGCTATTTTAACATTGTCACCACCACCAAATCTAAACTGCAATGATAAAAGCACCAATAGTAATGAAGATAAAGAAATCAATTTTCTTACTTCATTACCAGTAAAACAAAGTGTAGCAACTCCAACATCATCGCCAAAACCACCACTTACATCAGTTTCTTTAGCAGAGTCCCCGCCACCAGCGCCACCAGCACCACCAGAACCACCAGCACCACCAGCACCACCACCACCACCACTACCACCTTCACCTCCAACACTAATACCAACTACTTCAGCCCCTTTAGCATCGCCATCACCACCACCACCTCCACCTCCAACACTAAGACCCATTACTTCAGCCCATTTAGCAGGGCCACCACCACCTCCACCACCAACACTAAGACCAACGACTCCAGCAGCCAATACACTAATTTCAGAACGGAAATTAAAACCTTTAAGGTGGTCCATAATACCACACAATAAAATCAATCAAAAATCCAATATATGGACTACAATGGCTAAGGATTACCAAAATAAGTGTATTCAAGTTGTTAATTTTAAAGGTATTGAAGAATTATTTTACTTAGAAGAAAAAATTAAAAACGACCAGGTGGATGGCGGAAGTAAGACACGTAACCGTTCTTCGGAAGTTTTACATGTATTTGAGAGGACAACAAGTCTGAACATAAATATAATTCTCAGTCAATTTAAAAGGTAAGAATTTTATACACAATTGAATGAGTCACACAATTCAGTTGTGAAGGCGTCTACATTTTTTACGAGTTGTATAGTATCGCACTAATTAGCGTTAGTAATCGTTTACCGATAAAATACATTCATGTTTAGAAGCCAAGTTATCGAAAAGGGTTAAATAGTTAATGACCATATGCACTGTTCTAATTAGAGGAGTCACAAGAGCGCTCTTCACCCGTAAAAAGACAAAATCTGTGATCTCAGGCCAACCATCACAAACACTCTCTATCGGGCCATAGTGGAACCAAACTTGTTCTACGGGATATATGCTTGGTGGACGATATACAGACACAAGTACCACTGCCGACTGATGGACAGAGGCAGGCAGTTAGCTATTCTGATTACCAGTGCACTCTATTCCACTCTAGCCAAGGTTTTTATTAGTACACTTAACTTGCTCTCCTCCGACCTTTCTAATGACACAGAGGGCTAAGTTGTTGGCATAAAACTCATACATAACATAACATAAGTGGCCATTACAACCATTCAGTCAGGACTACGGCATAGCTTCTCACACCATAATGTTGCGTGTGTTAATTTTATACGTGAGTGGTGGGACCTACAGTTTAAAGTCCACTCCGAACGACAGATTTTTGGGAAACTTTTCGTGGCAATTTTATTTACTCACAGAGTTTTTGCCAGAAATCTGTTGAGAGGAAGTTGCCGAAGAAATATTTTTTTCAGATTTCGTTTTTGTTGTCTGTCCGGCGATTTGTACCGTGGCCTTTCGTCTAATAAGCCAACACACTACCTACTAGATTACGGCGACTGCAGTAAGACTCAATGCGGTCAAATTCTGGCCCAATCTGGACTATAAATAAGCTTCTATTTTGGGAGGAGATAGACATGCTAGGGTCGATTATATGATTCCTTCCAATTTGTTAAATTGAACATTGAATGTTTAGAATTCCGACTAAGAAATTTTAGTCTAAGACAATTGAAGTTTACACTGATGGCTCAATGATGAGTGACATGATAGGCTATGGTATCTTTATTAAGACTCCTTACTTATAAGGTTGCGAGATTTTCGAAATATTTTTACAACATTTTATACTGGATAGCACAGTCATGATATTCACAATGATTTGATTGGTAGTACACAAGACAACAGTGTATAGTAAGTCATCCGAATAAATCTATTTTATTATTATGAAAAATACTAAAGAAGATTCCTGGATTTATTTCAAGCCTCTGAATTTGGCTACGTAATCAGTCTTCTTATTGCCAACATTCTCGTAAAGTTTGAGGAGACATCACAGTGTAATTCCGATATCGGTAGTCTGCCTCTTATTACATCGTCCAAGGCCATACAATGAGAATATTAAAAATTGCGGACTGAAGGACAGTCGGGGATGTTTTCAATAGGCCTTCAGAAATTTTAGTCATAAGTATTAGTATTTTACCGTTCATTTGTTAGGGTCACTGTTTTTGCGTAAAAGGTGTAGTTACTTCTATATGTAAATTTATTAATATAGGGTGGGCCATCTATCGGTTTATATTTGAACCATATTTCATTTCTAACTGAAATAATTGTACTTCACAACAAAAAAAAAACAATTTTGTTTTATTGCATTTTTAAATTTAAGCTTTTAAATAACCCACCCTATAACCCTTTTGTTTTATTTATATATTTTGATTTTCCAGTTATAATTCATACGAAGATATTGTACAATTAATACGTAATTGTGATCACAAAGCTATGGGTCTGGAAAATCTCAACACCTTGAATAAGTTTTTTCAAAACGATGAGAATACAAAGTCATTGCAACGTCAAAAAGAAAATCGTCACCTACTGGCTAATGCTGAAAAATTTATATTTTTAATTATTGATATACCCGAGTAAGTGATATAGGATAACTTCCTGTCCACATGTGTTACCAAATTTGGTACATATAGAGAAATCATTATCTTTTCTTGGTCTTCTTTTTCCCTTTCAGTCATAAACTACGAATTGAATGCATGAAACTGAAATTAGAATTTAATTTAAATATGGGATATTTCATACCTTCCATACAGGCCGCATTAACAGCTGGACAAGGTAAATCATTATGCAATAAAATGTTTTGAATTTATGTTTTTAGAATTTGCTTTCTTCTTCTGTCTATAGAGCTTATGAAAAGCCAAAGTCTACAAATGATTTTACGCTTTATTATAACTATTGGGAATTTTCTTAACTCCAGGCATAATACTATCAATGCGGTTGGCATAAAACTATCATCATTATCTAGTTTAAAGGACATGAGGACCAACAAAAGTGGCATGCACTGCCTTCATGTTATAGCCATGGAAGTAGGACGTTTTAATGCCAAACTATTGGACCTAAGCGGCGAATTGAAAGTTTTGGAAAATGTTAACAGGTCTATTTTCATTTCAATTGAAAACTTTAAAGACATTTACACGGTTTTTCAATATTTCAGAGTAAATATAGAACAAACAAAAAAAGATATTCACGCTTTCTGTTTGTATGTAAACAAAATTAAAACCCAATTGAATTCAGACTCTACAACGGAAGACTTAAAACAACAAATGAGTGCATTTCTCCGAGATGCTGTTGCACAAATAGAGAATTTAAATATAAACTTAAAGGAATTAGAA
Source organism: Sarcophaga bullata (assembly GCA_005959815.1). Taxonomy (NCBI): domain Eukaryota; kingdom Metazoa; phylum Arthropoda; class Insecta; order Diptera; family Sarcophagidae; genus Sarcophaga; species Sarcophaga bullata. Next base: position 225,863 of record QOCX01000250.1, read on the forward strand.
GATTTACGCGTTACAGTGGCCGAATTTTATTGCGAAGACCCAATAAATTTTAAATTGGACGAATGTTTTGCAATATTTTTTAACTTTTGTCAGGAATTCAAACAGGCTGTAGAAGAAAACAAAAAGCGTTTGCATATAGAGCAACATGCCATTGTAAAACAGAAATTAAAAGAAGAACAAATAAAAAAGAAGACAGCAAGTGGTGAGTATAGCAAAAGATAATGTTTATATCCTTCTATCCTGAATTTATGGGAGTTACAAGCAAAAAAAGAAGCAAAAGTAACAATTAGTGTAACAAAAATCGTTTTGAAATCATATTCTTAGAACTCTACCGCCCAATAACTAAGCCTTTGAGGGACACACATATAGTATCAGTAGTTACCCTTATCTGCTAGATAGGTAGAATGATCTGCTATGAAAAGTTTCTCAAAAATTTGTCGACTTTAAACTGCAGATCCCGTCACTTATGGATAAAATTAAAACATACAACATAAGTGTTGTGAGAAGCTAGGTTGTAATTCTGACTGAAGTGTTGTAATGACCAATTATGTATGTTGCAGTCTAATAATAATTTCTAATAATTCTATTTTTTATATCCTTTTTGGTTTTTTGGTCTTAATTGTAACTGCCATAAGCAACGCTATTACATCTTTTTCATTTTGATAGAAATCACCGGGAAAAACGTCTAGATAGAGTGGTGTATGTATAGCGGTGTAAGTATACTTTTTTCTTTGAGTGTATATATGTAATACCGTTGTTTTCAGATTTTTTCTAAGGTATTGCTTTTGATAGCCTTACCCACATAGCGTATTAAAATAGTTGTTATAAATGGAAATTTATCGGAAGAATTCAATACGATAGAATTCCAACAGATCGCTAACTCTTTCCCCAAACAAATATGAATTACCATACTTAACTTTTAATTTAAATATTTGATCTGAATGCAATCATTCATGCGAACTAAGCTTGTATTTTATAACAACAATTAGATTGCATTCCATTACACCTTTCTGTTGCCTGACCTTAACATGCTACTGACTTACTAAATAACTACCAATCAATCTAGATAATTAGGTAACTGCTAGCTATATCATATACAATTTCCTTAATCCATGCAACACAATGCTTGCTTACTATAATATTTTAATTAAACCTTTTTTATCTTTTCAGGTCAACACATGTTTAAAGGAAAACCAAAACGCTTAGCATCATTTAGAAGTTATTTAACTAATGACAATACAAAACTTATAGCCTCTGAGACTACGACTAACAATGTGAATGTAAATGCCAAGAAAAATGAAAACGATTTAATGGAATTTTTGCAATCTCAACAGCAATCTTATGAATGCCGTGTTAAAAGAGGTACTATGAGATTGTGTATTAATTGTGTATTTTTTTCTTTTTATAAATATTTATTAAAAATACTCAGCTAAACGTGATAAACACCGTAAATTCCATAACTCTGACCATCAATATGATAGGGAACGTTCGGCAAGAAATAAGATGGCAAGTTTCTTGGGTCTGAATGAAATAGTTAAAAATACAATCCTAACAGATACTGAAAGCAAATGGAATGTAATTAAAAAATCCTGGGATCTAATATTAAACACGAAAGGTTTTTCAATTTGAAAGTACATATTTCGAATATTCATTTCATTTAATAGGCTCTTCTTTTATCTAATTTAGGTACTCATCTTAAGGATAAATGTCTAACACCAGACTTGATGCCAAGATGTGAAAGTTTACGAATATTCACTCGGTCCAGTTCTACAGTTGATAACAAACCTAATTCACTAAGTAATCAAACTCCGGTAGTTGCAAATGTTAACACAGTCTTATTACAGAACAACACAAATGAATCTCAAGCAAACGCAGATAATGATAAACCTAAGGAAATACCTGATATGTGTGCTCCACCAACGAATTTAAGCACTAAGAAATGTATACCACGACTAAGCCGCCGTTATAGTTCAATTAACGAAGAAGATCTGAAAATAACTATTAAAAATTTGCGCACACCCACACCTTTAGAAGGTAAAGAATTCTGTTGGAGTCCAACGCGTGAGCAACCACCACGAATTTATCCCATTTCACCGCTAGCTAGAGAAAATATTTCGATTACGGATGAAGTATTTGAAGAACAGACTGAAGACAATTTAACTGAGAATAGAAATTTAATAACTTAAAAGTAACACACTTTTCAAATGTTTCGTAAATAGATTACAAAACAGAATACGAAGTTTGTTAACGCTACGGCAACTATCTGCTCCTAAAAAATGTTTTATTTTTTAAACATAGTAACAATGAAACTTTTTTAGAACTATCTAGAATTAACAACCGCTCTATGCAATAATCAAAGAAGCTGCAGCCAAAATTTTGTTTCGTTTAATGAAAAAGTTAAAAATTTTAAGCCCAGTGTTTCGAATTGTTTTGTAAATAGGGTAAATAGAACTGTATCGCCTTTAAAGCCTAAGGCTAATGACCAACCAAGCTTTCGAAGTTACATAGACGTTAAAAACAGAGCAGATATGTTGTACAAGGCCGAGCAAAATCTCTAAATTAAACAATATCGGTGAGTAGAATAAGCCATTAGCTAAAAGTATGAAATATAATTTCATAAAAAAAAACTATTTTACAGCCTCTACAACTATGTGTCTCCACTAACAATAAAAATTCAATAAAAATACAATTTTATATGTTACTCCTGCCATAATATGTACAATGATCAATGCAATACAACAATTATCAAATTGTAGAAATAAAGGAATCTAAGGAATCATTTGAATTACTATAGTACTTGACAGCTAAGAAAACAAATTTTAAATGGCAACTTATATACAAACCGCCCATCAAATATACTGGTAGCAAAGGGCTTTCAAAAAAATAAATTCTTTTAATTCAAATTCCCACGATTACTCTCAAAGTCCTTTACGTCATTGCCTGGAAACTAAAGGCTCATTGAAACATGTACATCCGTTTTGTTGCGCTACCTTACCATTCTGTCATGTTGTCCTTCTGGCAATAAAGTTTTCTGAATAGTTTATTAAATTTTAAAGTTTGAAAACTTTTATGAAACTTTTCAAATAATATTCATAATAAAGAATATTTTTATAAAAAACTTGTCTTGATTTTTTTATTTACAATAATAAAAACAAACAAAAAAACAAATAAAAAAAATTAACGTTGAGGGGGGGGGGGTAAAATGAAAATGGACTAGTGATAGGAGAAAAAATTCCTTTTTTATTGTACTGCATAATATTATAAATATGTTAGTAAACTTATATAGAAAACTATGGGTTAAGGAATTGTAAATTGCTTTTCTCAAAAAGATTATTAAAAACACACTGCAGAATTAACTTTATCGGCATAATCGCCACTGTTGTTAACTTATGTAAAGCAAATGTAATATAATAAATATTATTATATGTCAATACTATTAAAACAATAACATTTTAGCTTTGAGTGGCTAGGAAACTACACTTTCTATTTGTGTTGTTATAGTAGATGTAGAAGTTGTGGCTGAAAGCGATGTAGAGATATCGTTATTTTCTGGCTGGTCTACGAGAGCGTCTGGTAATACAGTTATATTATTAGTTGTTTCTGTGTCCTCTGATTTAGTAGTATCTGTAGTTTTTTTATTTACATTTCCTCTGACATAGTTATCTTCATTAAACCAGTCCTTGTGTGACTCTAAATAACTAAAATTCAAAATAAATGTCATACTTTTAGTATGTAAGGGATTTTTTTTTGATGGATTTAAAAGTTTTTGAGTAAATGACATGAATATATTTTTAATAATAATATGAATAAAAAAATATTGAATATGAAACTGATTAAAACAAAAAGTTTAACATGTGTATGAAAGATGTGGTTGAAAAAAAAAAGCCATTAACTACAATAAGTCGTGCTAAATAAATGTGATTTTGGCGTTATATTTACTTTAACTAACGTTTGAACATATGGCACCAATTGCAGTTGCTCGCCATTAAATACGACTTTAGGCGGCATTCTGTTAATGTGAGTTTCTGTTAATCGACACTATGTTATACAAGATCCAGCAAATTGTTGTTCGATCGATAGAGAATTTTATTTTATGCTAAATAATGTAATCGTTCACAAACGATTAGTTTTGGTTGATATTAGAAGAATCCGCTACATATACGGGTTCGTTTACGTTTATATCTAATCTTATTAAAAATCAATTCTAACAGTTTTCTGTCAAAAAGGTTTACAATTTTTGAAAGGGTTTACAATTACTAAAAGAAAATAGTCCACATTTGAACTAATGCCCCCCCCCCCCCAAAACATGCAAAAATAATACATTTCTTTTCACTGCACCAATACTAAGGAAAAAAATTTCTATTTAATTGCTCCTCCAAAACAAATATCACATATCTTATCATATGTTAAGAGGATTTGTATGTTGCGGACCTATTAGTTATGAGCCCGAGGCTCAAATCCTCAATTTAGACATCTCGAACAAAACGAAATATGATATAATATTTCTTCGGCTACTTCCACTCAATAGTCTTCTGGCAAAAATTCTGAATCTGTTATTCGAAGACGACTTTAAACTACAGGTGCCATTATTTGCGAATAAAAGTATCACACACCACATCGGTGGTGTGAGAAGCTTAAGGTACAATCCTGGCTATAGAGTTGTAATGACCAATTACATAAGTATTGCCAATGATATCCTGAACCAACTATTTTTAGTGACTAAAAATTTCTGACTAATTTCTAAACACACAGTGTATAATAATATGTTTAAAAATATGCACAAAAGCAGGTGTTTAATAAATAGATGGAATATCATGAAAGGTTATGACAATGATAGGTTAAGTAAGAAAAAATTAAATTTAAGATACATACTTGGTAAATGTGTCCAAATGTTGCAGAAGAACTTTTAGTTTGTCATCAGTCATAGCAGAGGCATTCAAAAACTCTGGCAATTTAACTATATTGAATAAGCATTTATTATATATTTTTAATCATACGCTATCATTTATATAATAACTTACCAATTAATCTGGCTAAGTGAGGTGCACCAAATATCATAGCCGGAGAAGGCACGGCATTAGAAGGTAATAGACGCCAAGATAAGACATTTTGTAAGAAATCGCGTATTTGTGGTGAAATAGGAGGCAATGATTTTAAATAGTTTAAATGTGACACTGGAATGTTCGAATGTAATGGAGTTGAAGCACCAGAACTCGTACTGGCAATACTGGATAAACAATTTTCTAGTGTGAGATCACAATCATCGCTACGATGTGAACGTAATTTTCTACGTTGGGGTTGTTCATCTTGTGCTGATGATGTGGCAGTATTATTCGGTACAGTTGTGTTAATATATGTTGCATCAGTTGTTGAAGAGTTAACATTACCGCCAATTAGTCCCACATTACAGGTTTGATTTGTTTCTACAGGTGTTTCAGGTGTCGTTGTGGCTGTATTTGTTTCATTAGCATCGGATTTCGTATTAAACCATTCCATACTGAAAGCTGGTGTCGCCACATAAGTAAAATTCTTTAAATTTTCTTCCGATAAATATGCTAATGCATATTCCTCTTCTTCTTTGTACAGCAGATAATCGGTTATGGTGAAGTCAAAATAAATTCTCAATCCGTCAGCCACCTCTTTTAGGAGATTGATCCTAGAAAAGAAATTATAAAAGTGGTATAAGAAATGTAATTTTAATTAAGTGTTGACAATATAAAATTCTTAAGTAGATGTCTTCACAAATATTGAAATTTTATAGAGTTCAGTTGAAACAATACAGTGAACAATGAATTTACACAACACATACCATTGGTAATGAAAATATAAGAACTGAAAACTGTCCTCATCTCCTCATAAGATGATATCACACTCCTTTTATTGTCAATCTGTCACCATATTCCAATCGAATTTATTTAACTCGACCTACATTACCAACCAAGTGCGATGCATGCAATATTTATTGTTTCTCATGCAATATGATCAAAAAAAATTTTTTTGTTCAACCTCTTGGATAAATCCTTAAACTCATTGGTCGACAGTCTATATCAAACTACTTCAAACTAAGGCGTCAAACAAATCAATGCCAAATAAATATTAAAATACTAAGATATCGGTAATTGTACCCAAGGCAGACCCGAAAACCAGCAATTGGGACAACCAGAAGATAAAAAATGATTCCTCTATATCAGCAATGTCTATTGCAAACCAATTAAAATTAAACGTTTCACTTAACTTAGTTGTTTAATTGTTCATTATAATCCTTTAGTCAGGATTACTATCTAGCTTCTAACACTGACCATGTAGTGTGTGTAAATTTTCATTTTTGAAAAACTCTTCATAGAAATTCTATTTGCCATGCTGAAAGGAAGTCGCCGAAGAATTTTTTTTATATTTCACTTTGGGGCCTCACATCTAATAAGTCAACACACTAACTACCAAACTTCATCGACTTTACTTATACCACTCCAAAAAGAATCTGCTGAAGGTGGACTAATATCATATCGAAACATGATAAATCGTTTTTTTTTTTTCAAAAAACAAATTAGCTAGGATTAACTTTGCAGATTCAGAAGGATTTAGAATTGTACACAAACTGTCATACCAGAGGTATGGTATAACATGGGGAATGCTTTTCTGGCCATATGATCGGGTGAATATATAAAATAAACGGTGTAATGGATCGCTCCTATCTTGATGAATGAAACGAAATGTCACTTAAGGGGAGATATCAACAGAACAAAGACCCAAAACACACAGCTGCATGTGTGAGAGTAGTTTGCAAGCAATAAGACTAGTGTTTTGAAATTGCTATCACAATCACCCTCAATCCCATAGAAAATCTATGCGAAATAAAACAATACAAACAACTGGAATTTGCATAGAAAACAATTTTTAAATTGGTTAAGGATTACGTTACTATATGTTAGTGAAATCAATTAGTTTAGTGGATTTTCTGATGTAGTGTATTTGTTTTGACGCATAGCATGCTTTGTACATGGTATGTTTTGTTCTACACTGTATACATCTTTGGAAATAATTTTATTTATCTTAAAGTTATCTTATTTTTTCAATCTAACTATTCCTTTTATATAAATGATTATAATTAATAACGGTTTAAATCTGTTACTATTAAATAATTTCAGTTTATCTTAAAAGACAATCTATTGTATTAAATATTAAATACATGGTAGGAAACATATAATTTATAAGAGCCCAAATTTAAAGCATATTTTCATTTTATGTATGAAATCTTTTTACAGTTGCCGCACAACGATGAACGGAAAAACAACACAAGTAATTTTTCTTCTTACTATGATAAAAATCATAGTAGGTTACAAGCGAATAATTGATGTAGTGAAGGAAATTAATCACGAGAATAGTATAGAAATAAATGTTATAATAAATTTATTTCAAAATCAACAAGATGAACAATTAAAGGAATTGCTTCAAAATGAAGACTTACCAACATTGCTTATTACTCAACCTATGGGAACAATTGAACCTTTGTACGTAAGATTTAGCACACAAAGTCTCACAATAGCTTGGATTAATTGGGCAAATTTGAACGCCACTATCGAACTAATGGATCGCCTTCTATGGACCATACATTTCAAAGACATATTATTTATTTATAATACAGAAGATGTATTCGAAGAACGACAACGACTTTGGTCCGGACAAAACGATTTATATAAAATTGCTTCCACATGTTGGAAGAAAGGTTTTGTATCGGTGTTAATATGGCTGAATCAACAATTGTATACTTATCATCCTTATCCTTCTATTAAAGTAAAACAAATTATTAGTACAGCTGAGTTCCGGAATAAAAGCTATCTGAAGAATTTTCATCAGCATGTTATGAAAATTGTTTTTATGCAATTCCCTCCACCCTGTTTTACATACACTAATCGCAAAGGACAAGTGCTAAGAGTTGGTTACACTTATACCTGGATAAAACTATTCCTTCAGTATCATAATGCTTCTATTCATCATGATTTTTATAATATATGGGACCCAAATGCGTCGTATGAAGGAGCCATTAAACTGGCAAGCAGCAATGCATTTGTACCTGTTATATTACCAACAACAAAATATTATCAGCCCAGTTATTGTTTATTGCTATACAAATATGTACTACTTGTGCCTGCACCCAAAGAAATTGATGCCGGTTTTTATACTCTGATAACCTTCGACAGTCTGGTGTGGTTTACAATTTTGCTTTACGGCATATTTTATTTCGGTTTGATAAACTGTATCTGGTATTTTAAAAATAAGGAGCTCAAATGGGGACAATCATTTCAAGACGCTTTCAAAATCATTATATTTCTAGCAGTAAATGTAAAAACTAAATACTATTTATCCAACTTTGTTCTCCAACTTTTATTTCTTTTCACTGGCATATTTATTACTAACTACTACAGTTCAAGTCTTTTTAGTTTATACACCAGCAAAGTTTATGAACCCAATCTGGTGTATATTAAAGATATTAACCGTAATAGCCTTAAAATATTGCAACATAGCGCCGAAGTGGCTGTATGGGAAGCACGTAATATGAGTACCATCGTTTCACGTTTTCTTACCAACGTAAATCATTTATACTACCAAAATCTCAACGATTTAAATATGGAGTATATGTATACAACCGCAGAACACCTAGCTGACTATTTACTATTTCGCCAACGATATCTTAAACGACCGATTGCTATGAAGTTATCAGAGGCCTTACACTACAATCCTCTTGTTATAGCCATGCCCTATCGTTCACCTATATTAGATCAATTCAATCGCTATTTATTACATTTACGAGAGAGTGGTATTTTTGATAAAATTTTAATCGACACACAATGGCACGGTTATTGGAGCGGTAATTTGAAACTATTGGTGGATGATGATGAAAATGTTCCCTTGTCTTTGGAATATTTTCATTACATTTTTCTTATTTGGTTGATTGGATTAATAACTGCTTTTGTGTGTTTTATATTTGAAATATTTTTGTATAAAAAATCAACTAAAAAGTAATACAATTATTTTTATGGAATAAAAATTCAGTTTTAACGTGTGATTTTATACCTATAATCGTATATAAGTTGTGAGTGCAAAAAAAAATTGAGGGTACCCCTAAGCTAATTTTTTACTGCGATTGAAAAATATAATTACCGTTACTTATTCATGTGTTTAATTATTTAGTTGGTAGCCAAAAAGAGTTTAACATTTGAAACTAAAATGGAAGAATAGAAGATCTACAAACTACTGAAAACAAGTAAAACAATAAGGATTTCGTCAAGGCGTTATCCTCTCTAAAAAAGTTACAAAACAATTAGTTCTTAAGATATTTAATGATGAAAAATCGCTTGAGAGTAAAATCTCAAAAATAATTTAAGATTATAAAAAAACGAAAAGTTTTCTTTAAAAAACATTAGAATTTATATTACAAGCCTATGTTACAAATTTATGGGGAAGATTAGGTTGAAATGGTGGCGCCCATTGTATCCAAATTCTCACGCCTTCAAAAAAAAAAAAAATAATAAGAAAAAAGAGGAGTTACAATGGCAAATATTGAGAAAAAATTCCGTGTGGTAAGACAACGTAGTACCCGAAAAATATGTTAACATAGCAAGTAATTCCGAAATTCTCTACAAACGGATCTATTAAAATAAAATATGTTTGTTAACAAGCGTTTCAAAACAAAACGGTTACAATTTCTTAATAATCAGACACAATTTTCGCTACTGCGAACAGGTTCTCAAATATATAGCTGTAGTTACACCAAGTTACACCAATTTTGCAAAAATTTGAAATGCTTAAAGACAAATTTGTAACGGAAATATAAAAGTGTTTTAGAATAGATTTTCTACGTACTTCAAACTAGTTTCTTGTAATTAATATATCATTAATAATTTAATAAATTTAAAACAAAATTATGGACTTTATATAGCAAATACTAAACTTGTTTCAATAATTACTTACGTTGTTATTATTTTATCGACATCTTTCTCTTTCTTATCTGTACGTTGTTGAGTATTTCGACGGCGAGTATTACCACTTTCGCTTTGATTATTGGAAAATACCATCTTTAATGCAGTTTTTTTGACGAAATTCTCTAAAATCGCTACGATTGGTATGCGAGAAGGTAAAGCATGTTGTTTACCATATTTAACAATCATATCATGATCGTATTCCAAATATTGGCGTAAACGTTCGCTTATACGCAACATAACACGATCTTCATCGTGAAAACTTTCTATAGAACTGCAACACGAATCGGTTTCGCAATCTAAAAATTAAAAAAAAAAACCAACAAATACATTTTTATTAGAAGATATAAAACAATAATTTAATATTTAATTGATTATACTTTTAGGCATTAAGTCAGAATAGTTGCAGTAAAAATTTTCTTTTTAATGACAACAAAAAAAACTTTAGACTGTTATCACGGTTTGCGCTAAACTGCAATAATATTATGCTACAGCATACGCGCATAAATAAGCAGAACAAAATACTCGTATGTAGTGTTGTATGTACGAGTGACACAAATACGATTTAAAGTTGTGAACAATTTTATACCATTTTTTCATTTTTTTCATTTTTTCATTTTTTTAGATATTTGTGCGCACATTGACCTACATTTTACAACTAACATAGACAAAGTAAGTCTATGTAATACCCTATAATATATATAGTGGTTTGGGGACAATTGGCAATTAACCACTTTGATTTAGAATTATTATAGAGCATATTATTTATTATTATTTCTAATACTGAAACTAAGGACAGAATATGAAAGTAAAATAAAAAGAAATAAAATTGACATGAAAAATTTCGCAAATCTGTCGTTCGGAGTCGAAATTAAACTTATAGATAAAATTAACACACCTATATAAAATTTACAGCCTATATAAGGTAAAAAGCGATGAATAATTTTCAGAAAGCGGTTAAAAAACAATCGTAGTGATTAGAGCAGTATTTAGTCTATTGTTTCTATAAAAGCAATATAACTCCATCACTAATGTTGGCGTAGGGTATAAATATGCATGCATACTTATTTACATGTATGTATACATACATACATGCTAAATACATATATTTTTATATTAGTGTGAATTCTATGCTAAAGCGTTGTGACACTAAATGTCTGCATGTTTCTGATAGGAAACTAAAAAACATAATCATCCACCCTCCCTTATTGTGCTATTATTTTTGTTTGTTACATTAACAAATAATCTACATAACGTTTTGTTAGGCAATATTTCTGCTGCATAAAACAGATTTTATTCTCATGTTTTAACATAAATCTTACTTACCATCATCCTTCATTGAACAATTCTCATTCTTTTCGAATGTACTGCCTGAGCTACTAAAATTATCATCGGACAAACCTCGAGGACGCAGTTTAGTAGGCGAAGTACTGGCATCAGCCGAATCTTCAGAATTTATAGCTGCTGATTTTCTGGAACGCTTTTTATTTTTACTATGCTCTTTACGATACAAATATGCACCCCTAATAATGTAGTTGTTTAAAGTTTATTTTAATATATACTTATAATGCTTATTAATGACGAAGTATTATTTGCCTACTTACAATTGCAATTGAGCTTTTTCAGCTAAATCTCGTTGTAGTTGTCTATTTTCTTCGGTATCTTTTAAAACAAAATCGGCACTCACTTTACGATCCCATGAGCTACTCCAGCCTTGAAAATGTATTTTATATTGTATTATTTTTCGTCCCCTTTTATCTTTATTTTCATAAGTACCTAGAATCTAGAAAACAAATAAAATTATATTTGTTAATACAAAGCACATTTTAATTTCATTAATTTGTTGATATTGACATACAGCGTTTATAACACAAATAATTTAGAAATTGTATAATTGTATAAATGTATTTATTTATGCACCAACGCCTAAGTTTTAATAATACTTTTCCGCTTATAATTAATTTCAAAGTTTTTTCAATCCTATTAGACAAATATCTGTATACAATCAATCATACAAGATTTGTTGTATGTACATAAATAATTCATTCAATACATATGTATGTATGTGTACCAATAAGATATTTAGGTAAAGCTGGTTGAAGTGTTTTTTAAAATATTTTGAAAAATCAAAGTTCGTTTTGTAACCAATGATTTTATTTTTACTATTTGCATTTTCAGTTTAAATTTTTAGGAATAAAAACAAATTCGTGACATGTGGGCAACATCAAAAATTCTCAAATAAACAAACAAAGTTTGCAAATCCTTGAATTTTATTATTAAAATTTGTGCTTTGTGAGAAACGCGTTGCCTTGGAAAACTTATCTTCAACGGCCAACTTTGTTTCTGATTCATTGGGTACGGCAACAAACAGAATTGACGAATTTGATGGAAATAGTATGATGCAGATGCAGTTTAAGACTTGCCAAAAAACCCCCAAAGATGCATTGTTTGGCACGATTTGTGGGTCACATGTGTCTTTAAACCGTAGTACTTCAAAAACAATGAAAAATCACAACGCTACAGTCAACGGAGCAAGGTACCGACAGAGGTAATTGACTTTTATCTTGCCCAAAGTGGAAGAATCGACATGAAAAAGTTGTCAGCGGTAAGCAGACAATTTGCCCTAGCAATTTACAGTGTACAAAGGACAAACCAGCCAGAATACCAATCCTGGAAGACAACATTACAGCTGACATTGATTAAATGCCGGTAAAAACTTAATAAAATCCATAAATCATAATAATTTATAAATAAAAAAATTCGATAAAATAAAATCCATTTTTCCAAAGAAAAATAATTCATTCTGTAAAAACAAATTCATTTTTCTAAAATCCGACTATAATAATATACATCATGCGTTGCTCGGTTCAGTTTAAATGGGCAACTAGTAATAAAGGCAACAATGGATGGAAGCACCATTATTTTAGGACCTGCTGCAGCAGACCAACCGCGTGCTCAGCTGGGAGAAAAACAAATTAATGAAGCGGAAAAAAAGAAGAATAACAACCAAGCGCCGTAGTCTAGTAAGTAGTGTATCGGCTTATTAGACGAAATGGCCGGGGTTCGAATCCCCGGTCAGACATCAAAAACGAAATATGAAAAATATATTTCTTCAGCGGCTTCATCTCAGCAAATTTCTGGTAAAAACTCTGAGAGTAAATAAATTTGCCATGAAAAGTTTCTCAAAAATCTGTCGTTCTAAGTCGACTTTAAACTCTTGGGGGCCGCCACTGATGTATAATATTTACACACACAACATAAGTGGTGTGAGGAGCTAAGCCGTAGTCCTGACTGAAGGGTTGTAATGGCCAATTATGTATGGATGTAATAACCAAGCGAAACTTGTGGCAACAACTACTGTCAATAGGATAAGATGGAAAATGCTTTGTGGAAGCCATATGCTGCCAAGAGGAGTAATGAAAATAAAGAAATAGTAATAAAGCGCTATAAGCCGGTACTTTTACTGCCAGAAATAGTTTCTTGTTACTTTTTTAATTTAGACCTATACTGTCAACAAACCGACTATCTGAATCTTGGTAAACTGCCACCTGCTTGACGGGCCAATGATATTAATAGTAGTACGTCCAAGATCTCCCGTACAGTAATGAATTGACAGCAAATAATTCTATATATGACGAATACTTATTATTCCAGTTTTAAGCTAATAGAGTCGAGAATATGGATGAAATATGTATGCATAATTCAGTTGCTTGCAAGATGACACCAAGACATCGTTTAAATTGATTCATACTCAGCCTCAAAAAAGTATTTTGGTCATAATTTATAAAGTTAAACAGTGCCAGCTTAGAGAATTTAAATTTTATATTAATAATTATTAAATTTTAAATTAATTTTATAGTAAAAAAACATAAACTTTAGCTAAAATCTCTAATGGTTGATTTTCTTGTTTATACAATAAATTTATATGTTCCAAACTCCAAAGTTTTAAATGAGGAGTTCTAATATTAGATGTTGGATGTAATGAGAACACAATTCCTATGCGTTTAATTGTATATATATATATATATACATATGTATATCAGTCAGTATACAGTGAAAAACAAAAATGTGTGCGCCATTAAATTAAACTTTTTAATCAATGCAACATTAACAATATGTAAGCTATTAGTTAATTTTATATATTCACTTTACCTTAGAATCATAGAGAACTTTTGCTTTCGATGGATCCGGTTCATAGCATAAAACCTTTTCGTCCTTCTCGAAGTATCGAGATTTGGGACCACGCGTTGAAACCATTATTATATTTAGTGGCGCATTTATCTTATTGAAATTATTTCCCAATAAAATTACTGCATGAAAGAAATTCTCGAAAATATATCTGTAGTGTTTCTATGTATATAAAATCTGCAACACAAATTCACTTTATGAAGAGTTTTCATGTAGAAAAAGCACCCAACAAAAGAAAAAAAAAACTAAAACAGAAAGCAATTAAAATAATAAACAAGCCATAGCGA
>QOCX01000250.1:240325-285113 GCA_005959815.1 Sarcophaga bullata
CTGGCCGATGTTAATGTTGCCAAGTCTCAGACAAACAACAGAAAAGAGTAATGTAAAAACGTTTCTGTATGGCAAATAAAAAAGTTCATATTATTTCTTAACAAAACAAAATTTTAATGCTTTATAATAATGATTTCTTCGTTTTATTTCGGTTTATAAAACCTAAAAAGTAATAAAAAGTAATAAATTTTTTATATTTATGCATAATTAAAATAAAGAATTTTTTAGTCATGGCAACTTTATTACCATTATTCTAAACAAGGTAGTCAAAATTTAGTTCCTTTTTATACATGATATTTACAGTTTAAGAAGCTTTGTTACCTTTAAAGAGAACAATATGTAGGCATTAATCATGTTTACGAATTTCTTTAATTTTATACAATTTTTACGTATTTCAGACAGAAAATGAAAGAAACACTGCACACACTTTTTATTGCACCTATTTATTTTTAAAGTTTGCTATTTGTTATTATATTAACAGAAGTTTTCTCACCTTATTCTTTTAGAAACAACCACTTGATGTGAATTGAAAACATAATGGAACTTCTCTGGAAAAAATGTACATATATATATGTATATGTAGGTAAATTTTTTCCAGAAAAGGAGAAATAAATGACAATATTAAAATGATATTAAAAATATATGCCTTCGTTATTAAACTAGCATAACGCTTCTTAAAAATGACTTGACTTAAATAAATTCTAATGATTTCAGTGTTTTATTATTTCCATTATTTTATTTACCATACTCTAATAAGAGAGTTAAAACTTAGTTACTTTCGTTAATGCACACACATGACAATTTATGTTTAAAATTTTTTGCTGCCTTAAAAGACAACACTGTGTAGGCATTAATCATGTTAGAGATATTCTGTACTTTTGCAAAATGTAATGTATTTCAGACATAAAATGTAAGAAACATAATACAAAATTATTTATTGTAGTTATTTATTTTTAAAGTGTTTTATTTGTTATTATGTTAATATAAGTTTTTTTTACCTCATATTTTATAAACAACCACATGATGTTATTTAAGAATATAATGAAACTTCTCTAGAAATATGTAAATATGTATATGTAAGTATATTCTTTCCAGAAAAAGAGAACAACAATAAAAGAGAGCAAACTAAATGACATTAAATAAATAAGCCTTTTCTATTTAACTAGCATGACACTGCTTAAAAATGACGAGTATGGTTGGAAAATACAACAAAAATAATTAAAATTAAACAACTTCTGGAACCTTTATTAAACTTGCACTATATAATCTATGTACATATGTATGTACGTACAATATAGAATGTGGAATACATTAGTTAGACATAATCTGATAGTTTTACAAAATTAGTAAATAGGTAAAAAATTATACGAATTTGTTATTGATAAAATTTATTAGAACTGAAAAAGCCTTTATTATTATTTACGTTTTAAGATGCCCAAAAATTAAATGCATCATCTTATATGACTCATGGCCTTTCATATAAAACTTTTAATAAAACATTTTTGCTTAAAAGAAATCCTAATGTATTATTAAATAAATTCTAGTGAATTCATGTAGTGAATGTGAATTTACTTTATTTTAGTTACAATTTTCTAATAAGAGAGTAAAAATTTGGTTAAAGGGCACTCATGATAATTTCAGTTTAAAATGCTTTGCTTCCTTTAAAAACAACACTGTGTAGGCATTAATCATGTTAGAGATATTCTAAAATTTTATAAAATTTAAAAGTATTTCAAACAGAAAATGTAAGAAACAGATCACCAAATTAATTATTGCAACTAGATATTGGTAAAGTTCTTTATTTCTAATTATTATAACAGAAGTTTTCCTATCTTATTCTCTTATAAACAACTACATGGTGTTTCTCGAGGTCGACGGAAATGTAGGTAGTTTATTCGAGAACATTCTAGTATTTTCTTTGGTTTTTGTCATTGAGTATAAATTGTGAGCATAAGCTGTCACCGGCATCAGTCTTGAAAGAAATTTTGTGCAAAACACACCAAGAGAGAAAGTCAAAGCGTTTCATATTATTCTTAAAGCGTTATAAAACAAAACTAGTTTTATTAATTGTGAAATAAAAGAATTTAAAGAAAGAGAACACACAAGGTAAGATTTTTTAAGAAAATATAAATAAAGTGAAAAAATGCAGTGTGATTTACATATTGTAACTGAAAGAAAATTCTGTTTGTAAGAAAGTAAATGTGATTTCTTCTGTCGCGTGCATTGAAATTGCGTCGCACCCCCTTCATAAACTAGATAATATTAATATTTAACCTTAAGAAGTGATTACAAGAATTTGTTAATTGAATGTAACAGAAGTTGTTCTCATAATACCAAAGGAAAGTGGGTCTCAGAATGGTCCTCGTTGTGCCTTACAAGATATGCGATTTTAGAAATTGTAGATGGGGTGTTTCCTTTATTTACAGCATTCTAGAAAAAAATCGATTTCAGTGTGAATGTGCTTTTCTCAACTTGGAATTACGCATTTACTGAATTCTCTAGAATTTACGACATAATCACTTTTTAGAGACATTTTTTTTTTTTTTTTTACTTTTACCTACATTATATCGATTTTTGTCTTACATTGGGGTTAATTTTTCTTTTTTACACATGCAGGGAATCTCAACTTAGAAAGTGGATAAGTTTTACGAAATGAAAGTGTTGTTTGTTGATACAGACGACCACGTTTTTTTTTAGATTTTTTTTTAATACTAATTTTTTAATTAAATTTTAAATATGACTACTAATTGCATATCATTTATATTCTTTACAGATGCCAGAAGAAGTTGAAACTTTTGCTTTCCAAGCTGAAATTGCTCAGCTTATGTCATTGATCATCAACACATTCTACTCAAATAAAGAAATTTTTTTGCGTGAATTAATTTCTAACGCATCTGATGCTTTGGATAAAATTCGTTATGAATCATTGACAGATCCTTCAAAATTGGACTCTGGTAAGGATCTCTACATCAAATTGATCCCAAACAAGGAGGCCGGTACATTGACTATCATTGATACTGGTATTGGTATGACTAAATCCGACTTGGTCAACAATTTGGGTACAATTGCCAAATCAGGAACAAAGGCTTTCATGGAAGCGTTGCAGGCCGGTGCTGACATTTCTATGATTGGTCAATTTGGTGTAGGTTTCTATTCAGCTTACTTGGTTGCCGATAAGGTTACCGTCACATCCAAACACAACGATGACGAACAATACATTTGGGAATCATCCGCTGGTGGTTCATTTACCGTTAAGCCAGACAACAGTGAACCTTTGGGTCGCGGTACCAAGATCGTTTTGTACATTAAGGAAGATCAGACTGAATACTTGGAAGAGTCCAAGATCAAGGAAATTGTCAACAAACATTCCCAATTCATTGGTTATCCTATTAAATTGTTGGTTCAAAAGGAACGCGACCAAGAGGTCAGTGACGATGAGGCCGAAGAAGAAAAGAAGGAGATGGATACAGATGAGCCCAAGATTGAAGATGTTGGTGAGGATGAAGATGCCGACAAGAAAGATAAAGATGGCAAGAAAAAGAAGACCATTAAGGTTGCCTACACCGAAGATGAGGAATTGAACAAAACCAAGCCCATCTGGACCCGTAATCCTGATGATATCACACAAGCCGAATATGGTGATTTCTATAAATCTCTTACCAATGATTGGGAGGACCATTTGGCTGTAAAACACTTCTCTGTTGAAGGCCAACTTGAATTCCGCGCTCTTCTCTTCATTCCTCGCCGTACTCCATTCGATCTTTTCGAAAACCAAAAGAAACGCAATAACATCAAGTTGTACGTCCGTCGTGTATTCATCATGGACAACTGTGAAGATCTCATTCCAGAATATTTGAACTTCATCAAGGGTGTTGTCGATTCTGAAGATTTGCCTTTGAACATTTCTCGTGAGATGTTGCAACAAAACAAAGTCTTGAAGGTTATTCGTAAGAATTTGGTCAAGAAAACCATGGAATTGATTGAAGAACTTACCGAAGACAAGGAAATGTACAAGAAGTTCTACGAACAATTCAGCAAGAACTTGAAATTGGGCGTCCACGAAGATACCAACAACCGTGCTAAATTGGCCGATTTCTTGCGCTTCCATACCTCAGCATCAGGTTTGGATGCCTGCTCCTTGGCTGATTATGTATCTCGTATGAAGGAGAACCAGAAACACATCTACTTCATCACTGGTGAATCTAAGGATCAAGTTGCCAACTCTGCCTTCGTTGAACGTGTTAAGGCCCGTGGCTTCGAAGTAATTTACATGACTGAACCCATTGATGAATATGTCATCCAACAGTTGAAGGAATACAAGGGTAAACAATTGGTTTCCGTAACCAAGGAAGGTTTGGAATTGCCCGAAACTGAAGACGAAAAGAAGAAATTTGAAGAGGACAAAGCCAAATTTGAGAACCTCTGCAAGTTGATGAAATCTATCTTGGACAACAAAGTTGACAAGGTTGTTGTATCTAACCGTTTGGTTGATTCACCCTGCTGCATTGTCACCTCGCAATTCGGTTGGTCTGCTAACATGGAACGTATCATGAAGGCTCAGGCATTGCGTGATACCTCCACCATGGGCTACATGGCTGGTAAGAAACATTTGGAAATCAATCCCGATCACCCAATCATTGAAACTCTGCGTCAAAAGGCTGAAGCCGACAAGAACGACAAAGCTGCCAAGGATTTGGTAATCTTATTGTTCGAGACCTCCCTCTTGTCATCTGGATTCTCATTGCAAAGCCCACAAACTCATGCCAGCCGAATCTACCGTATGATCAAGCTTGGTCTTGGCATTGATGAAGATGAGCCAATGACCACTGAAGATGCCCAAAGCGCAGGTGATGCTCCTCCATTGGTCGATGATACTGAAGATGCTTCCCACATGGAAGAAGTCGATTAAATGCTTACTCAATGCAACGTTTAGTGTTTTAAGTAGCTTTTAAGTTAACACATCATCAAATATCATCCCAATGCAGGATATTCCTAGATACAATTTTTTTTGTTTAAATTAATATAAGAAGGGAGAACACATGCAAGCAAGGCAAAAGAATGACTTTACTTGCCGCGTTCTAAGCGGTGAATGATCTGTCAAATCTACAAATCATTAAATTTAGTTTCATTTTTTCCTAATTCGTTTCTGCAGTTGTAAGGTTTTAATTTAAAGCAGATAATTCAAACATCCAGTCATAGCTTAATTATGAACATTTTTTATATTTTAATTCCCATCGAATTAGTTTTTAAATGATTAAAAATAATGAAACACGATTTTTAGTTTCCATTTTTTTTACTATCTTAATTTAAACAAATTAAAAAGCAAACATTCATTGTTAACATTAAATTAACAAAACCAAAAATAAATAGAATGTAAAATTAAACAAATAAAATGTTTATGAAAAACCTGAATCTTTGTTGTATTCATCTGTTGGACATGAATGTCGGGTAAATTAACTGCTTTGGAATGTCGGGGAAGAAGGGCGCACATATAATCCCTAGGAATTGAATACGAGTATTTTTTTAAGTACTCTCGCCAACTACAAAAGTTCACGCCTACATAAAAGCTTTCTAAAACTGAGAATTAGTTTTTCAATACATTTTCAAGATTTAAAAACGTACAAAACTGACAATGCTTTAAATATCGCATTTTTCCGGCAACGATGGAAAACATTGTCATGCCATAATAGCATACTTTTTTACATTTCAAGCGCCCACCTCTGTAGTTCGGGTGTTGGTGATATTTATAAAAATCTTGTGGTTTTTAGAGCAGTACTATTTAGTTGTTGAAAATCAAGTTCTAATTTGATGTTCCATTTCTTGCAATCAATTTTGAATGTTTGATTTTGTACTCGCTTAGAAATTTTGGTTGGTTACTCATTACAACACAACACAAGGTTATCTGCATATAGTAAATCTTCCGTGCAAATGGTCTTAAATATAGAATGCTAAACTAAATTCAATTTCACTATAATTTCAAATTGTGCCAAACCGACAAAGAAAAGTGGACTTTCCTTTATGATTTTATGTTTAGAGTGTCATCCAAAAATACTTCGGAACTAAAGTTTATTTTGTAACTGGAATTATATTTGACAATAACTTGTTACCCGATTAATTGACAGTATTCAGTATCTTTGTTGAATTTAGATTTCATGGAATATTGGCGTAAACGTCTTGTCTGGAGACTCAATATGCCACAATAACAAAACACATTTTTTTATAATTTTCTTTTTTATAGAATTAAATTAATGAATGCGTATATAAAAATTATGAAAAAGATTCCAGTTTTTACGATTCAATTTCTTTTTGTATAAAGTCGTTGATTGCTTCCGGCGTTGATACTCCCTTGCTTACCAAAACAATTTTGTTGCGAGATCGAGATCCTTTGTCTAATGAAACATCACTTTTCCTTAAATTGAGTACTTTGGAGAGATATTTCACCAACTCTGCGTTAGCCTCCCCTTCCGTAGGTGGTGCTGCAATTTGCACGCCAACTCCATCACTAGAAATGTCCGTAATACTATTTTGCTTCGCACCTGGTTTCGCCAGTATTCGAATGCATATATTGCCACTTTTATCCAATTGTATGGGATGCTCAACCTTACTTTCAGCAGTTGAACTTTTTGTTGAAGATGTAGTATTTGACTTTTTACTTTTACTCTTGGACATTATGCGGACAGTATTGTGAAAAAATCTTCGCATGTATAACCGTGGGAATTTAAATTTATTTGTTTAATATACAATTTGTATATTAAAAATTAGAACAACATTGAACATATGTTTATAGTTTGGCATTCAATGCTTTGATTAGAGTTGCCGTATTCTTTAATGATAATTGACAAATTTAAGTAAATCATAATCATAAGCTTTTGTAAATAAAAATATATAAATTAATTAATATTTTATACACATTTAGAATGTTTTAAGTAGTATTGTACAACATAAAGAGGTTTCTTTATTACAGTGAATTAAAGTGTTTCTTAAAATAAAGCGTCGCAATATTGTTAAAATATAGGCGTTAATCAAACAAACATCGGCGTCCTAACATCGCTTTGAAAAACACTCGACTAGATTTACTGCATCACAAATAGTTAGTTAAAAGTAAATAAATAAGTTTATTTTAGTAATTAGCTACAGAAATAATAAGTTTTAATAAAGACAAATCTAGCAATGTACAACGGCGAATGCATAGCTATTAAGGATATTAAACCCGGCCTTAAGAATATAAATGTTATTTTTATTGTGTTGGAAATTGGTACTGCGACAGTGACCAAAGAAAATCGAGAAGTACGAAATTTCAAAGTAGGCGATCATACAGCCTGTATTAATGTCAGTATATGGGACGAACCTGGTAAATTAATAGCCCCAGGCGATATAATCAAATTAACAAAGGGTTATGCATCGATTTGGCGTCATTGTTTAACATTGTACTCTGGCAAAAATGGCGAAGTATATAAAATAGGAGAATTTTGTATGACATTCAACGAAGCGGTCAATATGAGCGAACCCAAAAGACCGGAACAGCAGCAAGTTGGAGGTGTATCTGGTCCGATAACACAGGCTAGCGTCGGTGGCGGTGGAATGGTATTGAGCCCAGCCCAAATGCCTGTGGGTGGTGGTAGTGTAGCACCTAATGTAGCTGGTGGTCAAACTCAACAACAAATGTCAGCTGTTGTTGGGGGCAATGGAAATACAACACCTGGTGTTCAAAGAATGCCACAAACAATGGGTGTAGCCGTAGTACCCGGCGGAGCTGGAGGTGCTGGAATTAATGCGGGAAGCGGTAGTGTGCAAGTTGTACCTAAGCAAGGTATGCAACAGGTTGGTATAATAGGTAATGGGACCACGTCTAAAACTAATACATTAGGAGCGACAGTCCCCCCGCCTGCAAATGTCACCACGACTCAAACACAAGCAAAAACCAATAGAGGCGGTCGTACAAATATTACACGGGCGAGTAATATAAAAAATGAAAGAAGATGAAATTTGACATCGTTTTAAGAGCCAAAAATTTGTTTAAGTAAATAAAAGTAATAAATAAATTTAAGTTTCAATACCTATAATAAAAAAAACTAATATTTTGTGACTTTTCTTTAACGTTTATTATCAGTTTTTATGTTCGGCATAAATTAATTAGGCATTGGGGTAAATTTTCTCCACCTGATAAACCTTGAGCAATGCGTGGTTGTACTAGCGTTAACAATGCACCTAATAAACACTCAGAAGGATACATTGTTAGTTGCTCCGTTTTTGTATATAAACCATCGTTGATATATAAAACGTCAATTCCATTTTTAGTGGCCTTACGTAAAATACTATTTTGTATAAATGCTTGCATATCGTTAGTGATCATATCAGTTAATAAATTTGTGACATTATCAGCTTAAAAAAAAGCAATATTAAATTTATACGTATGTATACAAAATTGAATTTTTGAAGTCAAACATTTCCTTGTCTGGCTTTTTCTATAGCTTAACACTTCAAAGAAAAATTTTTATTTCCCCTAACTCAAAAATTTTTATTTCCCCTAACTCAAAATTTTAATATGTTCTTATATTTGCTATATCACAATCTCTATAAAATTGAAGCAGCAATAGAAATCTAGTTTTGGCCATTGGAAGCAGAAATATTTAACTTTTTAGCAGGAAATTGTAAACATACCTTTAATTAAAAACATCTGGTTTTCATTATTCCAGGGTATTGCTGTCAGTTCTACGTCCTTCACCTTGCACTGACTGTCATCCTTTCCAATACATACATTATGTTTTTCATTTGGATTCAAAGTTTTCATACCCAATGGCTTTATCTGCTAATACAGTTACAGTTATTTAACATTTAATATGCGATAACAAATGCTTTTACATTGTTATATGTCTTCTGATTTAATTCACTAAGAATATTTCCAGTGGAATAAATATACCCCGACCAATCTTTGGGCAATAGTTTCCCGTCCAAGGCATCCTTGTGAGATACTAAGATTGGAGATTCCTAAAAGTTTTAAAAAAATATATTATTTAAAATGTTATTTTACTTTAATGATCCATTCTCATAAACCTTAAATTCTTCAATGTTAAAAAACATTTTATTTGTATCCAGCAAAGTCGGTTGGCCAAAATAATTTAATAACATTAGAAATTTTTGAAACTACACAGCCCATGCACATGTAAACAAATATTTTTGTTTACTTTCCATTTGCCAAGAGCGTTATTTTAGTTGTCATTCAGTTAGAAGTGATAACACAGTTATGTTAGTGTCGTTTAAACAGGAATTATTTAATTAATCGTTTTTTCTTTTCGTTTATATTAAAATTATTAAATTTAAAATAAGGTATTTCGAACATTATGTACAATCTGAATTAGTCTTTACGTTCCGTCCTGTATGGAAGGCATGATATAGTAATATAGAACTCAATGCCTTAATATAGATTTCAAGAAATGAAGTTTAAATTCCAAATAAATAATGGTATATAAAATATCTTGTGTATTTTTTGATTGTTTATAAAGTAAAAAATTAATATACATATTTATAGTATATATTTAATATATCCACGAATTTATATCATGTACATATATCTTTATACAAAAGAAAAGTATAAATTTTAATTTTATTTAATATAAATTTTTATCTATTAGCACTTAGCACTTAATGAACGGAGAAGGTAAAGTAAAAAAAATATAGAAAAGCTCTATAAATATCTTTTAAACAACAATGTAAATTAAAGTACATTTATCTATATTTCTTTCCATACATAAAGGAATGATTTTAAAACATTGAAATCATACTACGATTAAACTAAAACACAAAAAATAGCAAATCAAAACTAAATTTAAATTTATAACATTTGTTTATGCTAGAGTTTTCTTTGTTATTAGTTTGTTTTAGCAATAATAAAAACGTTTTTAACTGTTGTTTATTCTTCTATTTTTGGCTAAGAATGATTGACTGCATTTTGGATAACTTGTTTTAGTTTTTTGTAGTATGGAAGTTGCTCTTGTCGTACATGCTGTGAGCTTGGTGTATGTGTCATTAGTAATATGTACTGTTGTTTTATTTGAAGATGTTGAAGAGTTTTTAATTTAGCCGAAGAAAATTCTTAATTCAATTTGTTAAACTATGATCCAATAATTTACGCTGCGCGGATGGATTGTATAATTTGGAAAATTGCTGAACCACAAACTACAAATATGAAAAGTGCCAAGAGCCAAGGTCCGACAGGATATTGTCCTTCTTTTGCTTTCTAAAATAAATAAAAAATAATAGTAATTATAGCATATATATGTCTGCAATACATGATAGACAAAAGTTCTCTAAAATAAACAAACTTATTTGTCATTTAGTTATTATACTTTATTTATTTTTCATTTAAAGAATTATCTTAAGTTTATTGAGTTGGAATTAAATTCCCATGAGGAATAGTAATATAATGGAACTCAATATTTACAAAAGTGTGAGATTCGATAACAATTGGTTACTTTACGACAGATTTTTGCTGTTGACATAGTATAATACCAAACTTTGTTAACATGGAGATGAAATATATTTCATTCTATGAAGATTATTTTAATGCCAAACCTGTTAATATGGAGTCTTCGCAATCTTGTATGTTTGCTGGATCTAATTCAATTTCTTATGCCGTGACATACTAACTCTACTTTACTAAAAGATTATAAAAAGGCTCATGAATGAATTGAGTGGTTGGGGTCTAGTGAAATAAATATACTTATGTCCGAAAATCATACTTTCGTAATGTTTCACATAAGTTACTTTAGGTCGTTAGGTTATAAGGTCATTCTCTTTATATCGAGATCATTGTTGAAGTTAATCTGTTAATCTTCAATATAAACAGGTTTGAATCTAACGGCTATAGACAGCAATCTTTGTTCTTCTCTCTCTTCCAGACATCATACCCTGAATGCTGGTTGAATTAAGCCGAAGCACAAAAATGCGCAGATTCAATCGAGCTCTCAATTAGCAATAATTAAATCGGTGGAAGAAAATCTTTTGAATGTTTCCAACATCTAAAACTATATTTTTAGTATTATAATCGAAAACAGGTAGGAGTGAAAGACGTATAATAAATAAAAATAATAAAACTTTAAAAGCAACAACAATAATGTATTGTGCGACTTAAAATTGTAAGAATGTTGGCGTGGCAATTTCTCAAAACGAATACATTTTCTGATAAGAGGGGGTATGAACAACAATAACTAATAACAAAAATTAATAATAAATCAGATTAATAGGCTTAAAAACTATATTCTTTACAATCTTACCGAAGATTTTGGTACATTGCCACGCATTGTAATATATTTGCTGGCTTTTTCATTAGCAACGCGCATTCTCTGTGGTGGGGCCATTTTTAGTTCGTTGTTATTGTTGTTGTACGACTATGTTCCAAATGCTGCAAAATATCCAAAGAAAATTGATAAAATTAAATAAAAATTGCTTTTTCCTTCTGTTCGTCTGTTGTGTGGTTTATTTTTCACAAAATAATTGCTCACACTTTTATTTGAACTAAATAATTTTAGACTCTTTCACTGAAGTTTTATTTAACAAGCAAAAATTTACTCAAATGTATTTACAAGTATTAAAACAAACACAATTCACAGAATCAAAATACGTTCGCACCTCCTTTTCTTCGTTAACAAAATGACACGTAAAAACGAAACCGACACGTATAAATACAAGTGACGATAAAATTACAAGTAACCACATTTCATTTTGTGATACTCTCGACTTGTCGAGAACAAAACAATAACAGTGTTGTATTAAAGAGAAGAAACTCCTGGAATAATGACGAAAATGTTTTGAAGCGAAATGTCAACTTATGACAGCAAAAGTTACATATCAAATAAAATAGGAGGAAAATATTAATCATTTGAGATTAATGATTTTTTACATTCAAATTTTGAGATCTTTTACAATTATGGCTCGATTTAAGAAATTTTAGAATATGGTTTATAAATTGAAAATTATACAGGATATCAGCACGCAGTGTTTTTAAATTGCATTCTCTTATACATGCCGTATATACAAAATTTAATTTTATATTATGTGTGAAAGTATAAAACGTATACCAATAACCTATTTTTGATTTTATATATACGTATCTTAACATACCCTTTAACATTCAGCAAAATTAAAAAATTTTTCTTTATACTTTATTTAAAAAAAAAAACTTGTCTTGTTTCACTATATTGAAATACTTTAAATCTATTGTTTCGTTCGACGAGAACTTCTTTATTTTATTAATTTCACATTTAAACTTTGTTTCTTGTTTTTATTTTTTAATAAATTTTTCATAATAACTAATGTAATGCAATTTTAACATATTCTTTACTTGGCGCGGGCAGCCAATGCAGATAAATCGGCAATACATTTGTTGAGAGTTTCCTTCTCTTGCTGGGGTGTGATTGAAGCTAAAACATTTCTCACTATCCAGTCGACCAAGTGTTTTTGGCTGAGGCGACGTTCAATGTGGCGGCATTCAACTTGGTAGTCCAAACGGCGTTTGACCTAAAAGTATTACTATTTTTGCATTCTTTGTTACCAATTGAGTTACAAGGTAAATACATACTTCAGTGTAAACATTCATGGCACGCTCACGGAAAGCAGCTTCCAATTGGAGGGCAACATTTTCCTTTTTAGCATCCATGAGCATTAAAGCACCTTCAGCACGCCATTGCTCTTTCTTTTCAGCTTCAATGGATTCTTGCAAAGCCTTCAATTCATCCTCACGGCCTTGTTTCCATTCACTTTCGATTCTGTCGATTTCCTTATCAGCCCAGCTTGCAGCGGCTGGTCCAAGCTTCTTGACAGCAACTATAGCCATGATGGCCAAAGAAATACCACTGTAGTACTCGTGTTCCATTACATATATTTCCTTGGAGCACAAATAGGTGAGCAAGCCAACACCGAAGGTGTATGGACCGGTAACACCAGTTTTATTGTAGAAGAATTGGAACCATTCATCAGGAATGAAACCTAAACGTACTTTGCCAGGGTGTTCTGGACGAACTGGGCGATCACCACCAGCAGCAGCTGAAGACGATGTTCTTACAGCTAAAGCGCCCAATGGACGTTGAACTGAAAAAAGGTTATAAAAATGTATTTGGTAAATATTTTATATGTGTGAGCTCGATGTTTGCAAGTTTTCAGCATTGCTTCCACATTTTTGACAGTTGCTGCTGCCTTAAGAGCCGAAGTGATTACATAAACTGTATAAAATTTTGCGAACAATATCTTGGCGTAAAGGTCAATTATTAAATGGATTAAAATCAATTACAAAATATATACCTATAATTAATTATTTTAAAAATATTAATAATTAGTTTCTAATATATTTACCAGAACGAATGGCGGCCCTTGAAATCATTTTCGTGGAAAATAAATTTTTCTATTGGTTCAGAAGGAAATTGACGTCTGCTCTCTCGTCCAAATTGCTCTGTTGAAAACTTACAATCATTCACAATAGTGAATCAAATCGCCATTTTAATCACAATAAGAACACTTTTATTGGAATATGTGTAGACATTCCATATGTCATGTAAGATAATGGTGCCATATCAAATATAAGATTTATTTTAGAATAATTAATATTTTAATAACCTATTGTTTAACTGAATTTTTTGATGAATTTAATACATAAAACTAAGGAAATAAAGTACATACTAAGAAACCATTACAAATATTTTGGTGCTAAAAAATCATATTGAATAATGGTATTTTTATTGATATGGCAGCCTTTAACAGGTTTTGTTCATGATTGTCAAAATACTAAATATAGGTAAATTGTTAGAAACACGAAAACTGCTATTTAGTTCAAAATTTGTACTATGTATAAAAATGTAATAAAATGTGGAACCAGAACGGCTTTAAGTGCATGGAAATCGAAAACTGGTATAATTTTTGTATATATAATAATATAATATGATATTATTGTAAATAAAATTAGCGCACAAATTAAGTGACATAAACAGAGTGTTCAAGTGTTTGTGTTATTTAGCGTTTTAGTGTATTATGAATATAGAAAAAAAATTAATATTAACAAACATTTTTTTCTGCTCAAGAAATTCTAGTTCTCCAATATGCCATACATTCATGATAATGATTAATCTCATATTAATAACTAATTAAAGTAACTTCTAAAGTTCTTAAAAAATAATAAATTTATGAAAATAGCCTTATTTCTAAGTATTTAGACTAATGGCAACTCTATTAAATATAATTGACATTTACCGGCTAGGCAACTGCAAATAGATAAAAATTTAGTGAACAATAACAAAGCAAGTCATCTCATTTTTTTGCAGTGAAAATATATCATTGTGATCTAATAAATAAGTTTGAGTGAAAATTTTAATAAATATTTTTACAGATTTAAATAAATTGTGTTTAGATTTAGTGAATACAGAATTTGAACAACATTTGTGTAAAGGTAAATAAAAAAAACTAGCAAGAAACAAAAATGAAACTAAAAAATGCTTGCCTCCTTTTATCTTGCTTAAAGCACCTTTTTTATATTGTGTTGTGGTAATGTTTGTAGAACTTTAAAATAGTTCCGCGACAAGAGAATTTGAGTATTCCAGCTATGTATATTAACCAAGACATTTCCGCTAGAAAAAATGTTATCAACTTATTAGCTAGCTAACGATGCAGTTCCTCACATCAATAGTTAGCTTAGATAGTTTCGCTTAGAACTTTTATCCTTTTCAGGATACATGTAGTATATCGCGTAAACATTCTTAACTTCGATTGTAGTTCAATTTTTATTATGTGTAAAAACCTAACAATCCGATTTAGGTATTACGTTAATTGCGATGCAGATATTGTACAAACATTTAGTTTTTGCAGACTAATAAATATATAATTAGATGTTTATTTGCTATAGAATAGATACAGATCCCAATTGGCATTAACTGTTACGAGTCTTAAATTATATAAATTGGCAAATTAAAATCTTAATTTTACTCTACAGATTTGACATATAATTTAGAATTTATTTATTTTTATTCTGCAAATATAAACAAATCACTCATGGTGTTTCTTCTGAAGAACCTAGTTGAAAAATAATAAAGTAGGCACCATTCAAATTTGTATGCCTTAAGGAACGTCCGCATTTCACAAGCGTTTGAGCGAAAAGCGTAATCCATATGTTTTCCAAAATTCTTTCATGTTGATCTTATATATAGTTATTACTTTTCATAAATGTAAATGTACCTTTAAACGCATTTAATAATTTTGTAGTAGTCAAAAAATGGCATGCATAAATCCAGTCGAGCTATAGTGTTTAGGGTATTATATTTTCGGCTTAAGTTGAGTATTATTTGTTATAAAAATTGTAATATGTTAAAATTATTTGCCTATATACTAAAACAAATAAACGTTTTTCTAGCTGATAAATGCATCTGTCCCGTTAACCTAAAATTTTCCCAACAAAAACTATTATTGCAAGAACAACAACAGCAACTATTCGTAAAACGTTTAGGAACTAAAAAACAACGAGAACTACGACAACGTGAATATTTCCAATCACCATTACTACAAAAATCTCCACCATCCCCAACAATAACAAAAGTTTATTTATCAAATTGCCAGCTGTCAACTCGATTTATTCACATTCGGCATTTGCACAGTTATCATCATTATAGTTGTCGGAAAGCTGTTGTTGATGTTAAAACAATACGTAGTCTCTCCACTTTTACTACTACTACTACTACTACTACTTGTGCTATAGTTGCTAACAAACAAAAACCTCATTTGCTTGTGTGCCGTGGTGTATTAACCCCATTGAATAATTTGATAAAATTAAAAAATAATTCTTTCACTTTCAATACAACTACATTATTATTAGAAAACTGTCATCTAAATACGATTATCGCGGGTAAACCATTCGTTAAAGTGCAAAAGCAATTTTATCGCGATTACTCAACAATATCTTTGGGTGCACCTCTTAAACATAGTGAGGCTCCTCTGTTAGGCGATCTTTGTGAAAAATATCGCTCTATTATTAGCCGTACATCTGCTGATTTGGCAACGCAATCCACTGAAACTAAACCTAAGGAGGATAATTCAATATATTTTAATAAAGAGAAGAAAACTATGGCAGGTAACCAACAAAAAGAATTTCAACGTTTACCCACCAATGTGGTGCCAACACATTATGAATTGGAATTGAAACCCAATTTAGAGGCTTTCACTTTCGAAGGCAAAACCAGTGTGCAGTTGCAAGTAAGTGAACATTGTAGTTACAATTTTATGTTTTCATATTGTTATTCATTTAATTCCATTTTCAACCTTTCTTCTGCTTTCACTTTTATTTATTTTTATTTTTACATCGTAAGAAAAATATAAAGCTTTTGACAAATTTATAACACCATGGATGTTTTTTTAAATAAGAAAACATATTTCTTTGTTTTTTAGTCTCTCTTTATGGTGTAAAAGAAAACATTCCGTCTATTTTAAGATAAAGAACAGCCCACGGAAAATTCCAATAAGATATATGTAACTTTTATGTTTATTATTCTTTGTTGTTAATATATTATTTATTATTTGTTTTCCTCAAAAATACATTTTTATTCTGTCTCTGAACGCAATTTCTTCTTTTGAAAATGGTAATTGGTATGAGAATAATACTAAATTTTTATTTTTTATGCATTTAAAATGCAGCGTTTTTAAATTTAATTACGTGTATGCTTTCATGATAATGATCTTTAAAATATTCGTAATGTTTTTTAATTCTAAAATAAATATTACAAGACAACCTTTAGATTGGATAATTGTGTCTTTATCCCTAAAGTTTCACGCTGAATGTAATACATATTAAGGCTTTGTTTGTTTTCTATTTATCTAAAAAATGCACACTTTAAGGATTTATTTGTTTTCTATTTATCTAAAAAACTCAAACTTTAAGATAGATTCACAATAAGTAGTCTATAAAGTCTGACGATTTTAACGGCTAATTTCTTTCAGAATTTAGTGTAATTATTCTTCGCTGGTTTGTAGTCATTTTCTTTATATCCGTAGCATCATCAAAAAGAGTTGGATATCATTATCTTTTAAAAGTAAAATGTGCACCAAAAATTAAAATGCGAGCAATGATATGATTTCTCTACAAATTAGTGAATATAGTCTAATGCCGAAATACAGGAAATCATCTGGTTGTTCTTCCATTAAAATATTTTTTAATTTTTGTACGGGTGTAGTCAATCTTAATTTTTATATTAACATTATAACTCGAGGTTCTGTTAGGCAATTATAATGAAAAGATTCTTTTCACAAATTTGTTGTGGTTTTAAATATCTTTGAACAGTTTACAAGTTAAATGTTTGGTAAATATTCTTTTCGTTCCCTTAAGGAACACAGGGCTGTCAAAAAGCATAATTACTCTCATGTTACATTCTTTATTTATTTATTTATTTTTTTTTGATTTTTCCTACAAAACTGTTGTTTTAGCTAAACGAAATTGTTAAATTAATAATAAACTACATACTCTAAGATTAATATGAATACTACTTCAAAATTATCGCCTCAGATAAACGGCTTAATTTTTTAAACTTGTCCTAAAAACTTGCTAGTTCTGCTTACGTTATAAAGATCATTTTTGATGCTACTTATTCTACTTATTCTTTTATCCATTTAATAATCAATAACGTATAAAAATATTCACAAAAACAAAACTGATTACGGAAAAGTATATATTAAGAATTAAATAAATGTATTCGTATTGTAAATCACAATAAAGTGTTCAATGACATTTTAATGATATTTAAATTAATTCGTTTTGAATATAAACTTGTTTAACTAACTCATTTAACTCATTTTGGCACATTATGGCGTCAACTTTTCATTTATTTAATTATATTGTATTAGTTTATCTCTTCATAATTATTACAATTTAAAATGTAAAGTGTTTGTTTTAGATTACCTCCACCACTAGCAGCATTACTTTGAATGCTTTAGATATGGTAATCAAGAGTAGCGAAATTGAATTGAAAGACGAAATATTAAAACCCCTTAAAATAAGCTATTCAACCGAAAATGAAACTGCCACGTTACTGTTTGAGAAAGATTTGCCTGTTGGCGCCATTGCCAAATTGAATATGACATTTACAGGAGAATTAAATGACAAAATGAAAGGTTTTTATCGCAGCAAATATTTTACGCAAAGTGGCGAAGAGCGTTATGCAGGTGTAACTCAGTTTGAAGCTACAGATGCACGTCGTTGTTTCCCTTGTTGGGATGAACCTGCTATTAAATCGACATTTGATGTTACCTTGGTTGTGCCTGAGGATAGAGTAGCATTATCGAATATGCCAGTAAAAACTGAAGAAAAACTATCAGGTGGCTTTCGAAGGATAACATTCGATCGTACACCAATTATGTCGACCTATTTGGTGGCTGTAGTTGTTGGAGAATATGATTTTGTAGAAGGAAAATCCGAAGATGGTGTTTTAGTACGAGTTTACACTCCGGTTGGTAAAAAAGAGCAGGGACTTTTTGCTTTGGAAGTGGCTACAAAAGTTCTTCCCTATTACAAAAGCTACTTTAATATAGCTTATCCTTTACCAAAAATGGATTTAATAGCAATTTCTGACTTCTCAGCCGGTGCCATGGAAAATTGGGGCTTAGTAACATATCGTGAAACATTTGTTCTTGTCGATCCTAAAAACACCTCCTTAATGCGTAAGCAATCAATAGCTTTAACAGTGGGTCATGAAATTGCTCATCAGTGGTTTGGTACAATATCTTATTTATAATAAAGTTTGATTTTGTAATGATTAATTTATCATTTTAGGCAACCTTGTTACCATGGAATGGTGGACGCATTTATGGCTTAATGAGGGTTATGCATCCTTTGTTGAATTTCTATGTGTACATCACTTGTTTCCAGAATATGATATTTGGACTCAATTCGTTACTGATATGTATACACGAGCATTAGAATTAGATTCTTTGAAAAATTCACATCCCATCGAAGTACCAGTTGGCCATCCTTGCGAGATTGATGAGATTTTCGATGAAATTAGTTACAATAAGGGCGCATCAGTAATACGTATGTTACATGACTATATCGGTGAAGATGATTTTCGTAAGGGTATGAATATATATTTGACTCGCCATCAATATAAGAACACTTTTACTGAAGATCTTTGGGCAGCTTTACAAGAAGCCAGCTCTAAGCCTGTGGCACAAGTAATGAGTTCTTGGATAAAGCTCAAAGGTTTTCCAGTTGTAAGTGTTGAATGTGAACAAAAAGAAGGTAATAAACGCGTGCTGCGTTTAACACAAAATAAGTTTACTGCTGATGGTTCTACACCAGATGGGGATTATACTTGGGTTATACCAATTACGATTTCTACCTCCAAAAATCCCATGAGCATTACAAAAACTTTCTTATTAGATCAGAAATCTATGGAAGTTGTTTTAGATGATGTGAATGCAGATGACTGGATTAAGATTAATCCTGGTACGGTTGGTTATTATCGTACACGTTATTCTAAGGAAATGCTAGAAAAGTTAATGCCGGCTGTGCGTAACATGGAACTACCACCCCTAGATCGTTTGGGTCTAATTGACGATATGTTTGCTATGGTACAAGCTGGACAAGCTAGTACCGCCGAAGTCCTTGAACTTATTGACTCCTACCGTAATGAAACAAATTATACAGTTTGGACCGCAATTACTAATTCATTATCAAATCTTCATATTTTAATATCACACACTGACTTAATGGATTATTTTAATAAATACGGTGAAAAACTATACCGTCCTGTGGCAGAGCGCTTGGGATGGGAAGTAAAAGAAGGTGAAAATCACTTGGACACTTTGTTGCGCAGTCTTGTATTATCACGTTTAGTGTCCTTCCGCTGTAAAGACATTATACAGGAAGCCCAAAAACGGTACTGATTTAAATAATACAAAAAAAAAAGATTACTAATTACAAAATACTTATAGTTTCCGTGATCATGCTAACAATATTTGTCCAGTACCGGCTGATTTGCGTTCAACTTGTTACAAGGCTGTTTTACAAGATGGGGATGAAGCTATTTTTAATGAAATGCTCTCACTTTATCGAGCCACAGATTTGCATGAAGAACAAGATCGCATTTCCCGTGCATTAGGTTGCATTGGTAACGTTGATTTATTACGTAAAGTTATTGAATTTGCAATGTCGGTAAGTCTATAATTATTACAACATTTACGGTTTTTATAATACATATATTTTTAAGGGTGAAGTACGAGCACAAGATTCTGTATTTGTTATTGTAGCAGTTGCTGTAAATCCTAAAGGTCGTGATATGGCTTGGCAATTCTTTAAAGACAATAATCAAAAACTGCTGGAACAATATCAAGTACGCTAAATAATGAACACAAAATGTCCACTAGTTGGTGATAACTATTTAACCAAGTTTTCTACATATTTTACAAATATAATCTATTTGTAATATAATTATTTTTTCTTAAATTAGGGTGGCTTTTTGTTGGCACGTCTAATTAAATACCTAATTGAAAATTTTGCTACTGAAGAACGTGCTCTTGAGGTTGAAGAATTCTTTAAAAGCAAACAGTTCCCTGGTACTGAACGAACTGTATCGCAAGCTGTTGAAACAATACGTTTAAATGCTGCCTGGTTGAAGAGGGATCTTGACTCATTGACAACTTATTTAAAGAAGGATTAAGTAAAACTAGCTTATGGATTACGTCGAATGAATATTAAAACTTAAATGAAACCTAAAGTTACAAGATTTAAACCAAAGCCATAAACATAAATCATTCATACCATATATTTAAACAAATCTTTCCTAATTTTTTGTTATGTTCTTTTCTAAGCATTATGAAAACACATTATTATTGATACTTCTATTAATATTGTGTTGGTCACAATTTTAAAACATTTATGTTGCATTTTATGTTACAAAAATTGAAAAATATATATAAATAATTTCTCTTTGTAATGCAGAGCTCAATAAATACGTAAGAGACCAATAAATTTGTAACAATCTAAAAATATTTTTTTTATTTAATTTCATGTAATAACATTAATACTGGAACTAAAAACCCCCTGTATGCACATCTAATTTCCTGTTACAAAATAATCATTGAAATACAATTTAATCTTTTCAGCGTTAATTTTTTTCAAGTACATTTGTAAATAAGTTTAATTAGCAAGTCTAAAAACAAAACGACAGTAAGAATGATAATATTTTAATTCTAATAGAAAGTATCAGTAATTTGAATTAAACATAAATCTTAAAAAAACTTCTGAGTAATTTATTTGAGTCTACACTGTATATAGGTAACTAAAGCCTTCTTTTGATTGACTACTCTCAACGTATTTACGTAACAATTTAATTTTCAAACTTGTCCTAAGAAAATCTGCTTGAATGAACCATAAATTGATACGAACATTATCCACACTTTAGATCTACTTTCTGGAACGATCCTAGAACCACTTGGCCACAAGTTGTCAACTCAGAATCAGCTGTTCCTAGGAAAATCTCTTATGAACAACAGACAGCTGTAACAAGAACAAAATCAAACATTTTCTGAGCATTCAATTCGATTCCATATTTTCGATATAAAGCTTTTTGATTGACTGATAAATGAATGCAATTAAGTTATCATTGGTTTTTTCATGGTGCGTCGTTTTTTATTGATTATTGATGATTTCTTAACAACTCGAGCCATAGCCGTCAAAAGAGAAGTAGTTAGTGACGAAAATGCGTATATATTGCATTTAATTCACTATTCTTTCGCTATTACAGATTACATTTATTTTATTTGATATATTTTTAACGTTCTTTCACCTTTATGCTAGGTTATTTACGCCTGGGTAGTGATATAATGCGAAGTTAACCATCAGACAAATGGTATTAGATCATTGAAATTTCAAACAATGTCTAAGCCTATGGATTGCTTATAGTATCGGCCGATGTTCTAGTTTATTCCGTTAGGGTATTCAGTTAAGATGAAATTCTAGAAGCACTCATATTTTTGACGGCGTAAATTATATTAATAATTCTTTTACTTTCGCTAACATTGATTTGAAATTGGCGCGAACAGGATTCAATACATTAACAGTTGTTTTGATTTTTTTTGTCAATTCTATCTCCTGTGACTCTACAACTGTATTCTCTGAAATGATAGGACAAAATAGGGGCAAAAATTAAAGCAATTCAAATTGCATTTAACTTTATTTAGTATATCTTATCACTACCCTATCCTATACGGACATTCTTTTTCAATTATTACTTTTAAAACATAAAAAAGAGTCAAATAAAAATTATTTTGCTTTATAAAGAACACAGTGGCTCTAAAACTTTAAAAATAACTTGGCAACTCTTCAGTCTTTACTGAAAACATATGTGGAATAAGAAAATTGTATTTATTTTTTGTTTGTAATTAGAAGTGCATATCACAAAATACAGTGCATATAAATTGTTTATGATAAACTAAAGTACATAAATATTATGAACCTCACAATATTTTTATTATTGTTTTAAATTAATTAATTTTGAATGATGAAATTGTATAAATTATATACTCATACTAAAAGTTACAACGGTATAAATTCTACTTTAGTTTAATGTATAACAATGGTAAAATAATTTTTATATTTTATACATATATAGATGCTGATCTTTTGATCAACAATAAAGAACACCCCGATGCAAAGGCTGGCGATATAGTGGAAGTATTTGATCGCAATGATGAGGAGAATACAAAACTATTGTTGCAAATAACAACATTTACAGACCTTAAAAATCGGGATGTGATAAGCATAGAAAGTGGTGTTGCAAATCAGTTCAAATTGCGAACATTCAGTGATGTGGTTATGCGGGTCGTCGATGTAGCTGATGTTGCACTAGATTCGATTGAAATAACTTTTAAGGACCAGTATATGGGACGGTCGGAAATGTGGCGCTTGAAGAAATATTTGGTATGTATTTACTTACGAGTACTAATATTCGAATCGCTACCTGAAGAGTGTATACCACATTCATTTTGATAAAGGAAGGTCGGTC
Source organism: Sarcophaga bullata (assembly GCA_005959815.1). Classification (NCBI taxonomy): domain Eukaryota; kingdom Metazoa; phylum Arthropoda; class Insecta; order Diptera; family Sarcophagidae; genus Sarcophaga; species Sarcophaga bullata. Next base: position 263,350 of record QOCX01000250.1, read on the forward strand.
ATCTCTATATGAAAAGGCGAGTCATTTTACATTGACTCTTCTCTGGGTAGCCTGGTTCGGATTTTGATCACATATTTGTTGTCGGTATTTCCTACCTGAAGAGTGTATACCACAAACATTTTTATAAAGGAAAATCGTGCAGATATTACGTTTTTGATGCTCGTCGTGCTCAAACTATCTGTTTATTGCAGCACCAACTATCTTATAGTTTGGTTGAATTTTTTTTATCAAAACTTTATTGAGAATCTATCCCTTTGGGATTATAAGCAAATTTGATATAATATTTATTTAACATATTTGTTGAACTCCATTGAGTCCAACAACGTACATACTTATGCATATTTTATCTATGAAGTAGTACTGAAGTATATACATATTATTTACATATTTGCAATAAGAAAAATAGATACATAATTTCGAAATGGCAAATTCAGAATATGGTGTCATTTCAGTCGATTTATTTCATTGATGTGATCAAAGAGAGCAATAGTTAATGGAACCTGAACTTTCTTATTTCGTCTATTACCTTTGAAATGGAAAGGTCATTGTAGATTGAAAAATTCGATACAAACCATGGAATGTCAAAAATGAAAAAATCGCAATTGACCAACATTTTCTTAAAAGTTTAACATTACGGGATAATTATTATTTATTAACTCATTTAGTGTTGACAGACGAATTTATCTTACCTTTAGTATCAGCGGAAGGTTGACGTTTCATGAACTATATGTGGATTTGTTTTAATCCATGAATTAATTAAAGCGATAGGCATAAACCTGTGTAAGTTTGAATTTATTTATCAAAAGTTAGAGTCGACGTATTTTAAGTTAATATAATTGCAACTACAAATCAAAGACGGAATTAGAGTAAGTAGGAGACAGTGAGAAACATTTTGTATGGAATTTGACACAAATATTACGAAATTCTTTAATTTTATAAATACTAGCAATAATTTTAATCGTATGTAATCATATGTTTATCCTACAGACAAATACTTGTGTGTATGTCAATAAAAAAATTGATTACAATGATATGCAAATACGATGCCAAGTCTATGAAATGTGGTCTCAGGGAGAACGCGTCTCTTGTGGTGTTATAACGGAAGATACAAAAATTGTTTTCCGTAGTAGCACATCAATGGTTTATCTGTTCTTACAAATGTCATCCGAGATGTGGGATTTTGATATACATGGAGATTTATATTTTGAAAAAGCGGTAAATGGATTTTTAACTGAACTCTTTCATAAATGGAAAAAATTGGGATGTAATCATGAAGTTACTGTAGTTTTATTCTCTCGAACATTTTATGCTGCAAAATCTCTCGATGAATTTCCTGAGCATATGCGTGAATGTCTGCAAATGGATTATAAGGGTAGATTTTATGAGGATTTCTATCGGGTAGCTTTACAGAATGAACGAAATGATGATTGGTGCTCGGTATTAGGCCAGTTGAGAAAATTGTTTACTTCTTATCAAAAAACTGTCCTTAATTATCATGCCAGAGAAGGTATACAAATACCCACAGCTACTAATTCTACAGCTGCGCAAGGAAATTTTTTAGAAGTGTTAAATATTTCACTAAACACATTTGAAAAACATTATTTAGATCGTACATTTGATCGAACTGGTCAATTGTCCGTTGTTATTACCCCGGGTGTTGGAGTTTTTGAAGTGGATCGTGAATTAACAAACATCACAAAACAGCGAGTGAGTATTAATATTAATATCAATTTATTTTTCTGTTTATGTTATTACTTTTCTCTTTTTAATGTGAACATATATGTATATACCCGTTTTCTGGATATATATTAATAATTTTCTTCGTATTTTAATCTGTGCTGTATTTTGTAAAATTAGATAATTGACAACGGTGTAGGCAGTGATTTAGTATGTGTAGGAGAACAACCTTTACATGCTGTGCCTTTGCTTAAATTTCATAATAAAGACATATCTCTCACAGCTGCTGATGATTACTCCTTGCCACATTGGATTAATTTAAGTTTCTATTCAACTAACAAAAAGATAGCGTATTCGAATTTTATACCACGTATTAAACTACCACCTATGATAGCAAATGCTCCTATCAAAATGGATAGTAATTGTGTTAGTATTTTATCGCTTTAAAGTGGAACTTTTTGTAAGTGTAATCTATTTCAGGAAAATATATTCCTTAGCTGTAATCAATCTGAATACATACATAACTCTCTTTTTGATTACGAGGCATACGACGATCAAATCTTTCAGCCTCCTCCTGCTCAAGGAACATGGTAAATATTTCGTTGTGTTTTATTTATTTATTTTTTATAAATTTATTAATAGCGTTATCGTTTTTGGTATTTTAGTTCTTTGCAACGTGTAATAAGAGCTAAGAAAACATCAGTGCCTAGTTTGGAAACATATGCCTATCAAAATAATGATTGGGAAAATTTGACACCCATTAAAGTGCCAAGTTTGAGACGAAAAATGTCAGATCCTGATATTCATCATGGTACTTCAGGCATATTGGCGGCTATGGTTAGAAAGTTAATAGCTTTTTTATTTTCTAATGTGTTTAATATGTTTCTTTTAGAATGATGCTACAAATCTGTCAGAATCTCTTGCTTCTGAAAAAAATGCAAGACGCTCGATAGTTTCTATTGCACCCATAGTAAGACCAGGACGTTCTCTAATTAATCCTTTTGATCCTTCTCATGTTACAATTAAGTTAACTTCAAATCGACGTCGTTGGACTCATATATTTCCAAAGGTAAAAAGACGTTAATTTTTTTATTTTTATATACATATGTATATGTATTGATAAACAATATGTTGGAAAACAAAAAAAAAATTACAACAATATATCAATAAATTTTTCAGGGTCCCACTGGTGTTCTTATACAACAACACCATTATCAGGCCGTACCTGCAAAACCCAATTGTAACCAATTTAATAATAATGATAATGAATACTTATCATGTTATAATTCCATGGAATACGAGCACACATCTAATTGTTCCACATTGAGTAAATCTATTTCAAACAGCTTGAATGGTAGTGAAGTAGAAAAATCAGAAGGTAAGTTACAAAAATTGTTAAATGAGTTAAAGTGTTAAATATCTAATTTTTGTTTGTTATTTTTAGTTTCTAGAAGACGAAACAATTCTTTATTAAATACTTCAGCATTAGGAGCAAACACTTCTAATGCAACAGTACCAGCCAAAAGTTTTCTATGGGGAGCCACAGGAGAACAAGAATGGACACCTGCTATAACTACAGGTATTTCTAAAATGAAAACTAACAATCTTTTGTGTTTTATGTAAATTCTGATTGTGATATTGTCCACATTCAATTTCTCATTTTCTTTTATTTATATATGTTTAAAGGTTTTGTGCAATTATTTTTATTAAGTTTGAAATTAAACATATAATTGGATATTTTGTTGATCTTTTCAATTAAAACCGATTAATTGAGAGATTTTTATATATCATTTGGGTAATTGTATAACAAATTTTGAGTAAAACTAAAGGGGTTTTCAAATGAAAAATATTCTTAAGTTATTTAATTTTTTGGTTTACTTACTTATTTTATTTAAATTATCATTATCGTCAATAGGAATTATATTAAAAATTCCTGATTATTATAAGAAGTTTTTAATTAATTCATAAATTATTTACAACATTTAATTATTTTACAAATTTCTAATGATCTAATATTCTTTCTTTGATTCAATATTTAATACATTATTAACGTTCATTATATATATTTATACTCAAAAATAGTAGATATTTTAATATTTGACTTGTTTTAATTCTACTAATCTTAAACTTATTTCCATTCATACGTTCACAAACAAAAAATTAAAATACAATAACAAAATATTTTTTAAAATAAATTACTGTTCCCGACTCATCAAACAATACTTTCAACAATATAACATACAAAAATAAAATCTTGTTTGGAAAAAACTCATTTAACAAAATTGCAGTCAATGGTAGTGCGCGTAAGCATTTAAAACCAATAGTTGAAACAGAGACATCAATGGGGAATGTGTACGAGACAGAAGCAGATGGCAAGGCAAAAATTATCATAGGTTAGCATATTTATAAAAAAATATATAATATTTTTTATGTATTTTTATATAAAAAGAAATTCAATATTTTTTTATACAATTTAAAGCTTGCACCATTTCTTTTTAATAACCATGTAATTCGCATATTATTTTGAACAGCTTATTTTTAATAAGGTTTTAACCACACGCACACATAAGTGAACACTGGAGTATTTTGCAATGTACAAACACAATGTAGATCGTAACAAAGTAATTTTATTTATTTTGTGGCACCCTAACTTATCATTTATAAAATCTCGTAGTTTTGATACATACTATTGGTTATATTAGAGTATTGGAATATTTGAAAGAATACTATATGTATTTGTATTTATTGTTCATATTTTTTTCTAATTGTAGTATTTTTAGATTTATGCACGATTCTTATTGCATGATCACACAAATATTCTCAAATCTAACTTGTACAACACATTTTTTAAATAAATAGATTATTTTAATGCATATTTAAATAAACTAAAACCACATTGAAAATTTGCACAAATAAAAAACATAGTTCATTTTTAAATTAAATAAGAAGATTACACTTTAGTATAAAAATTTTCGTATTCTAGCATATGCAGTATATCAACATAAGTTATATTTGGATATAACAAACGTTGAATACAATTGTATGTTTCTCTCATTGTTTACTTAATTAATAACATTTATGACAAATAACAATTTATGAAAAGCAAATAATGTCTGATATTCAAGATTACTTAAGCATAATGATAAATTCGACCTTAGAATTTTCCATATGGAAAACTCTACGTTGAGTTTATAGAATGCTTCACTTAGTTGCTTAAGTCTCTTAGGCATTTTTATGTTTTAAATAGAAAACTATTTAAATTAAAATGAATTTAAATTTTTGAATACCTACTAGGGTATTGAGGTTTTAAACTAAGCTTTGGGGTGGATTAAGCGGAATTCGGGCCTTTTGTTTTTGTGTACTCCCTTTTATGGTATTTTTATTACATTAGCCATTATACAGTGCTTGAAGTCCCTTATGATTGCATTGGTCAATTCAACGTCGAACTAAATGCTTTTATAGTCAAAAAATTAGCATTGTACCGTCTTTACTATAGCGCAGTGAAGTTGATCACACTTATAAAATATCGCAAATATCCTTCTGATGTAATATCTTGTTAATTTGTTAAGGAATATACACCTAATTCTGGGTCAGTGAGAAATCCTACTCCGTTGACAGAATCACTTGGCCCACGATGGATAGGAGGCGTATTAATCAACTACTCAAACTTGATTGCAATCGAGGGATTGCAGTGGCAATGCTTACAGGTCATTGCGTCATGAGAAGACACGAGGAAAGACTGCAACTCCCATCAAATGACTAACCTTATTTGAATCAACAGAAAATTAATTAAGGATATGAAATCCAATTTCTTTTGAAGGAATTTTACAGTGAGTCCCATAATAAAAACGCAATATTCAAAATTCTAAAATATATTCTATGTCATTCTTTCAACACTGTAGTTTAATGAGTATTTAGACTTAAAAGCTTAGAAAAAACGGTTTATGCTTATTTATATTTTCTAAATTATTTTAATTCAATTACTGTAAATTTAAAATACTTATTTCTACACAAATATATGCTAAAGTTGAAATGGATATAAGTTCTAGAATTATAAAACTAGATCTTTTAAGTTGCATTTATAATGCCAGCAACCAGTTAGCAAATTCAATAATTTTGTATTCTTATTGTAGGAAGAAAAAAGTGTATAAAAATATTATTTTCATTTACCTTACTTTGTAAATACGTATAAAAATTCATGGCAAATTTAAATTATTGAATATTATTTAAATATATCAACGTAAGTGTTATTTTAATTTATTTTCTTTTACTCATTATAATCTAATTAGTTATTTTTTCTATAATCCAATGCCATTGCTTTTTTGTTTCCTAAATTTAATCACTCTTCAATATATGTAGTAATTAAGGTTTATATATATTTTGCTTTATTTTCAATGGTGTGGTTTATTTATATTATTATAAATCGCGTTTTTGACCGACACAAAATTCTGTAATTTTCACCAAACTAAACCTCTTAAAATCTGTGTTTCTGTATTCGACAGTGTTGTCTTGTACTGTTGCAGTAAATTGTAATTCCGAAAACCTTTAATATTTTACTCAATTTTTAATTTTTTTACAATTTGTGGTTAAAGGAGTGGATTGGAAATCTCTTACAATACCTGCATGTTTACCTATAACAACTGACTATTTTCCTGATAAACGATCATTACATAACGATTATGTTATATCGGATTACACTCTATTGCCGGATGATGTCAATTTAGATTATGCTAACAGTCGAGCAATTTATCGAAAACCTTTAACAACTGTAGAAGTATGTACCGAAATTGTTTCTCAGCGTTTAGCTCAAGGCTTTCAATTGATTGTTTTGGAAGAGAAAACAACCAACCCGCCAGCTCAGGCACCTTGCTGTGGAGGTCTAAAACAACAAAGACCAACATCTGTACTTCAAATGAAACCCTCATCTGAGCTTACTAAGGAGTATTTATTATCTATTGGTCGAATTTTTCATAAAATATCCCTTAATGGTTCGGTTATTACAGTGACCGGTTATAGGCCAAGGTAAGACTTTTATAAAAATGTTTTTTAATTACAAAAATACTTTTTTCCACAGACATCCATATCCCCCCATAAATGTTGATTACCGTTATCGATTCCATGCTCCCCAACATGAAACTTATGAAATATCAGGCGTTAATTTTACAACCGAAAAACTTGAGAATTTCAATTGGAACTATATGGATCATTATATATGTACCAGAGGCGATACTGATTATCCGTTAATGGAAGTAAGTATTATAAATTATTATTTTATTATTTTTATTATTATTTAAAACACAGGCAGTATACAATATTTGCCATGTGTGTGAAATAATTTATGGTGGTTAAGTAGTTTTCATTTTGAGTATTAGATTGTTGTGTACCGGTTTCCCCGTTTGACAATAACTTTTTTGTTTAGATCCATAATTATCCATTGGTGCTACTTTCTACGGATGAAATACACATATTTTCCGAATCAATAAAACCAGTACTATACTCTTTAAATGATAACTACTGTAATTTTTGTCCGATTTTATCAAACGAAGTGTCAATCTCTTCCCAAAAGAATGTTAATGTTATAGTTTTTAAGTAAATTTTGCAATTGAGAATGTCCAAACTTGGAAAAATAAGAAAAAATATTTTCCAATTTTACCCCATCAAACCTCATAACATATAAGTTTGAACAAAAATGTTTAGGCATACTGTTTTAAAGGCTAATCCCCACCCTTCTTAAAAAACTTTGGACTTTTAAAATAGGTTGAAGCATATTTTCGTACTCAATAGTTTGGAGGTTTCAAGAAATATAAAAAAGTATTTTTGATTTCTACTCACCCTAGAAAACAACTAGGCTATATATAGTTACTCTAGTGTATTTTCACTGTCGCACCGTGTTATTAGTCTATTATCTAAATTTTGTTTTATTGATTTCAGAGTTTAAAATATTGGCGTTTTCGTATGTATTTATTACCAAGAGAAAATAAAGCCATGAATAAAATTATGGAACAAGAATGTCAATACTGCGATGTTTTTACAGACACTACGGTGGACAATACCAAGCAACAAATCGATGATTTTATGCGATTTGTGGAATTACATTTAAATAAACTTAAAAGGCGCAAAGCACGCGTAAGCAAAACAAAAATTATTCTCGAATATACGTTTAATTTATTTGTATTTGATTTATGTATGAAATTTAGTTACTTTATGTTACTTTTGCTATTTGTGGTTTTTTGTTTTATTATTTAACTTGCTAGCCATTTACTTTAAAATATATAATTTTTTATTATTACTATTTTTTTTATTTTTCTTTGTATATTTTCCCATTACGTTCTTTTTATATACATACATATTATTATTATTTTTATACATTTTCTTAACATCTATTTACTACACAACAATATGTTAATACTTTTTCCAAATTTTTATTATTGTTGCTTTATGCCTTATGTGTTTGAGTTGGAATCGTTTACAGGATAGTCCTACTGCACAAAGTCATCTAACAAGAAGGCGCCACAGTACCAGCATAATATCCAGACCTCCACCTAATCAGGTTCTCTTTCTTAAACTTTTCTATTTTTGTTTCCATACTAAAAACGAAATTTACAATTTTAATTGTCAAAACTTACGTTAATTTTAAATAATGTCCTTTGTCTTGTTACATATATTTTTATTTTGTTCTCTTTAGTTTATCCTCAAATTTGCAAAAAAGAAAACTAAATTAATAATTGACTAAATTTGAATATTTTCAATATTTAGGGACTTACAAATTCTCCCTTTCGTGAACGTGTTGGCAGTAATCGTTTACCAGAGAAACGACCAAGGTTTTTATGAACATTTTTAGTTTAAAATCATACTTTAAGCTTTTTCTTTTATCTGGATTGGCTTTGTTCTATAATACTATTCTTGTTTGCGTATGGTGTTTGCAAATTGTGTGTTTGTATCCGTATATTTATTTTTTTTAATAATCTTTACATTTGTAATTAGTAAGTTTGCTTTTTTAGGTTAAAGACACATAGCAATGAAAACGAATTGTACATGGACATTTTTAAACCTTTTATTTTTTTACAGTAATTTCAATTAAACTGGCATTAGGATAATTATATGGCAAAGCTTATATGATAGTTATGAGTTGTCGAGATTTTTTAAGTTTCTATTTTTTACGTAATAAAAACCAGAACATCTAATTTAGCAAAAAGTTGGTTGAAACAAATTTTAGATTATGTGCACCAATTCTGTTAGGTTAGTGTATTACTATACCTATGGTAGCAATTATCTTCTATTAGAAATATATGAAAAAACCCAGCATGCAGATGCTAGTTCTTTGGTGAATTCATAGCTAATGTAGGTCACGGTCGTTTATCTTTAATCTTTGGTTCTAGTAAATTCTGTTGGAAAATATCAAGTATTAGTGTATTTACTTTGTGTAATAGTCATTATCCTTACGATAAAATGTTAATTACTTCGTTTATAGTTTAGTTATAGTTATTAATAAAACTTAGAAATTCCAATTCATTAAATATTGTTGTACTACAAGAGAACGTACATAAACAACGAAACATGTATATTTACAAAAAATTTTATTTTTAAGTAATTATAGTAAAGCCTTTAATTAGTCTAACATATATTTCTAGTTTAAAAATATATTTTTATATTTTAGCATATAGTATATTCAGTATTAAGATAACTCCTTATAATATTTAGTTATTTTATTAAAGGTTTTGGAATATCCACTTAAAAGAACACTATTATCTCTTAATATTTGAAACTGTAGGAAACTGGAGGTCAGTTAAATTTCAATATACAAAACAAAATAATTAGTTATTCTATTCAATTATGAACTGCTGCTATCATGTACTTATGTTTATTGTACAATTATTTAAGATATTAGGCTTTAATTAAGCACGCTTATTCATTTAAAAAAGTTTTTGCTTTATTTTTGCAACATTTTCTTTTTTAACTTTTATTTCTTTTTATTTTATGGTTTTGGCTTACAACAGCATGTCACAACTAGATACTCTGATAAACATCATACTATATTTAATTCACCGCAGCAAAGGTTTGTTGGTTCGTTTTTGTAAAGCCACATTACTGCATTATTTAAATTTTTTACTGATACGTAAACACTTTCATTTCACTCATTTGTATATATGTACATACATAATTTAAATTTCAGTTTTGAGCTTTTTTTAACTTTTTACAAACTTAATTTTAAAAATGTATATTTGTATGGTAATAATTTTATCTTTGGAAAATAATTTGATTACTTACATATGTATGTTTATACGTATTAGTTGTATTGCGAGATCAAATTTATTAAAAACAGAACGTACAAGTGGCCGTAGTATACATCCAGCCGCAGATGCCGCAGCTATTGCCTTAAATTCCCAATTAAACCAGCATGATGACTGTGATGAAGGGTATATATTTAATAATTTTTAACAAGTATGTAATAATAAAAACTATAAATCAAAAAATATATTCTAGAACATCGGCTGAAATCAAGTTACGGCCAAATGCGACAATTTATGAGATATTTGAAGCTATGAAACACCCAATTAATGGTGTTGCATTTATATCGCAAACACAAAGTTTACCATCGTATACTTTCGTTTCATTGGATGCTTTAGTATGGTTAAAAAATAACTTGGAAAACAGCCGTAATCCTTTAGAAATTTTAGATACGATGCGTAAAGAGAAATTAATTTGTCATGCCTCAGGTGATTTTAATAAACCCGTTATAGCTGGTTTTTATTTGTATTTCATAGCACAACAAGACAAAAACGCTAAAGGTATTATTAACCAACTACATTTCTACGAATGTAATATCGGTAATAATAAAATTTATTATTCAATATTTGTAAATTTATTAAGATTACACAAGGCCGTTAAATGATTTAAGTGCTTTTGAGAATGAATGGATGGAAATTGAATTATCGGGTTGCAGTAGCTTGTGGAATAATGATGCCATAACACCACATATACCAAATTTTCTTAAAGAAATTCCACCAGCACAATCATGGACAGATTGCTGTAAAAATCGTAAGTTATATAAAATCGAAGTGTTTATCCGTTTGTTACACAGACTAGGGAAAATATTTTTATGTAATTTATATGAATATATATCGATTATTAACAAATTTATTATTGACAACAATTGTAATGGAAAATAAGCTGAATCAGACTAGAAGTAGGAAGTATAATTTAAAAGGTTTCTCAAAAATCTGTCGTTCGGAGTCGACTTTAATCTGTAGGTCTTGCCACTCATGTATAAAATTAACACACACAACATAAGTGGTGTGAGAAGCTAGGCCGTAATCCTGACTGAAAGGTTGTAATGGCCAATTATGTATGTTATATATGTATGTATAGCTTGAAATTTTAAATTTCAAATTTGTATACAACAACTGTACATTCGAACTGAATGGAATCATTCCAACTATGCTATGTAAAGATTTATATTTGAAACAATAATAATGAATTTCATTTACTTCTTTTGTGATAGTAGGATTAAAATCTTATACCTATAGATTTCATGTAATTACTATGCAATCTATTTCGTTTTTTAGAAAAAATATACCGCCATTCACATTTAGAAATTGATGTTAATCAAAAAAGTGAACGTATGGAATGGGGACATGTTAAATACCATACTGTTATGCAAACTGGTTTTGCATTCGAAATTGTGGTGCAGTGGGTAACTTCATCAGGACCAATAGTCTGGGATTTGGTATGTTCTTTCTCTTAATAATATTTTATAAATTTGCAAAATTATGGAGAATTGCTTTATTTTCAAAGATTAATGGATGGATGCGCAAAGCTAATCAGTGTAATTATCAGTTAGTGCCAGTTCCTGCTGATCCCATGGCTGAACCATTTACAGAAAAGTCTGATCCACTTAGAGGTCCCATTTTTATACCATTAGCCACTCATCATGTTAATAATAATACTAATTTGTTTGAAGGTACGTAAGCTTTTAATTAAACTGTTTAGTTTTTTTCAAAATATATACTTTTTAATTATTAGAATTTTCTGAAGAAACAAGATCTGATCGAATGTTACTATTTCAAGAGGCTATATTAGCCCGTTTTGGATTTTTACCATGTGTTGAAGAAAAGAAATTTTCATTTAACAAAGACGTAAGTGTACTAGATAAATCTTATTAAGATAATATAAGAAATCGCTGTAGTCTAGTAGCTAGTGTGTTGGCTTATTAGACATTGGGGCACGGTTTACACTATAGTTCAGATATCTCCAACAAAACGAAAAGTACAAAAATCATAACTTTTGCTGACGTATATTTCAATAATAAGTTGCTAAAATGATTTTTCCTTATCGAATTATTGCTTAAAACCCTTTTTATTTCCAACCGAATTAATTTTTTATTTTATAATCAAAACGAACTTATAAAGCTGTGTGTTAATTATCTTATGGGTAATGGGTTAAATAATTTCGAGGATAGTAAAAGGCTATTCGTTAAAATTTTGCAAATTCTAAAAATCTTTTACATACCGATAAAAAAATTCATATTAAATTGATTATATATGAAGCCTATATAGAGCGGTAACATATGTATATGAATTAAGGAATTCCCGAAAGGCAACTAATTGTGATAAAACAGGATGCTGCACTCAACAAATTAAATTTTAAACAATTTAAAACTAAACTTTTTTGTGATGTTTACACGTGTGAAATTTATTTAACAAACAGTTATATTTTTATATCAAGTAGAAGGTTCTAAAGGATCAATTTGAAGCATCCAAAGTAATAAATTGGTCATGTACTTAAATTATTTTTAAGTTTCAATAATAGAAAAATTGAACGAATAAATTTATTTATGTTAAAATTATTTGTTTATATAAACAAAAATTATTTTTTTTTTCTTCTCAGGTACCAAAGGAATGCCAATACGTCCACTGTTCTGGAAATATGTTCGCATTAATACGGTAAAATTATATCACAAAGTATTTCATGTTTAAATTTATTTTTCAAATAATTGCTGCTCAATGTCGGTCTTTTCATGTTGACTTTCAGGGCTTCACTGTATTCTATTTAAATTAAATGAAACCTATCTTAGATATCTCGCACAGAAAATAGTCTCTAATTATTAAATCTGGCTATTTTAGTGGCCAAATTGTTCTTTAATTTTGTGATATACTCTTCCGAGGAATTTCTTTTATGTACTATAAGTACTTACTATTTTGAAGATTTTTATATTATTTGAAACTCAAATCACCAAAAAGCACATAATCACAAATTACAAGGAAAAAATTGTCATTATATAGGAAGCCGTTGAGGACAAGCCAAATTTCAGTGGTGACTTGACCACTATCAGATTAAAATATAAACCAAATAGGAACATGAGATTTTTTTTTCAGAAAACTATGCAATTGATTAGTCGTCAACGTCTTTAATTCTTGTATTAATTGTACTTTGTAATGTTTAATAGCCAGAATATCACATAAAATTCTCCATGTGTGGATTGTGGGATTGTTGTATAATCAATTGTAACCAATTGATACATTTCCAGTTATCTTTTTTATTTCATTCTTAATCATTTTACGGTTTTCTAGGATCCGTGAGTTAGGTATTGAAGTTTAACTATTTTTATAGGATTCTATAGAGAAAGTGATATCATTTTAATAAATTGTAAACTTTCGAAAAGAAAACACTATTAAACAATATATGAAATTCGAACTTAAGAGAATATTTTAATACCCACAGTAATATTTTTTATAGCTGTTCTAAGAATACTAATTATCAATTGGACTCGCCAACTAGACAAGAAGCGAATGTTACTCGTTGCGTTTATGGCCATACAAATAATACAAATGTTCCAAAAAAGGTAATAACGTAATTTTTATTCTTCTGTCATTTGCAGTGTGTAAATATTAAAAATTCCATTTTAGATTGGTTTTCTATGGGCTTGGAATCACATGATTCCTAATAAAAGGTGGAAATCTTTATTAATTAATAACTCTTCAGATGGCGAGTTGTTTCAGTTGAAAATGTTGAAAGATTTTCGAGAATTTTGTTCCAACAACGACAATCGTTTGGTAAAATTTTGGAATCACTGTTACGATTTGAAGCAAATAGCCGTCAATACTAGTGAAAATAATAATAACAATAATGATAATAGAACATAATAAGAATACTTCTATAACTATTTCCTTTACGCTAAGTTTGTATGGTGTTTTCTAATTGTAGCTGATTTTAGTACCGCGTTAGCTTCATATTATAGGAAGTTATTAAAAATTGATAATAAACAATACCAAAAGAATTTTTTTCCATTTCATTTTTTCAAGATGCTATAACTGTCTTGTATGCTAACACACTATCTCCTAGACTATTCTTACAATAATATATTTAAAGCTCAGAGATATTCTGGCCTATAATTTGAGCAGGTCTTAATTTTCTGTTCAAGACGAGAGATCACACAGAAAGCACAGCAATATAATTCATAATACCGTTAATTAATAAGTTGTTCTATACTAAAATCTATGCGAAATTCCCAAATTATATCGGAAAAGGATTAATCAGTTTCAGACCACGGTATCCATGGACACATCACACGAAGCGAATGGTGATTTCCATTATATCTACTTTTCGACGTAATCGACTATATTAGAGCTGCAAAGTAGAAAGGTTAAGAAAATCAATCGGCGTAAATACCGGAATATGACAGGGCAATGTTTGAATACATTTGTTTTTTAACATCGTAATAGAGTCGATTGTACATTAAGCAAAATATGTTGGAAGTGGTTAGAAGTGGATAAATCAGGTCCATTGAGTGAATTTTTAACATATAGTATTAAAATAGGCAAACGCGATCTATAAAGCAGACCTGCAGAAAGTTGTTATATATCGATGTTAGCGTTAACGCGCTCTGATGTAGAAGATATGATATATCCGGAAGAAAAATTTTATGGAGGAATCAAGTATTATTAGTGGCGAACTTAAATTGCGAATTTTTACTTACTTATTTAATTGGTCACTACAACACTTTGGTAAGGACTACGACCCAGCCCCTCACACTATTATTAATTGTATCCAAGAGTTGTGGGAACTGCAGTTTGAAGTCGGCTCCGAATTACAGATTTATTAGAAATTTTATTACCTATTCCAAAATGTAATTTAAATGATACTAATTCGATATTCCTTTCTCAATTCCAATGGAAATCTCTTAAACGGGTTGACCATTATATATATGGAAATATTCTGGTGTAAGTATATGTTTACTTTAGATCATAACCAAAAAATTGTAACTATTCAAACAAACGGATAGTCAACACCTTTCACTGCAATCACAATGGAATAATGTATTCACAATTAAAAATTTTTTTAGTTAAATTGGCAGCACTGTTTAGATGTTTTGTTTCGTCTTTTATACTGACATTTTGAATGTCAGCATAAAACAAAATTGGAGAAGAATTTGTTTTTCTGTTGTATTCATTTTTCTTTTTTTTTATTAAAACAAATCAAATTTCTTCTTTTCATATATAAAGTGATGGTAGTATATCATAAAATGTATTCATGGGATTCGTGCGAGTTAATTAAATTCAATTAAATAACGCTCAATTTTATACCAAAGATATAAACAAGAGAGGAATTTAACGAAATCGTACCGAGAAGTTGACAGCCACTGCTGCAGCTGCCTTGTACGTGTTTGCTGGTCAGTCAATTGCTGAAGGTGTTATTTAAATGATCGGATTTATAGTGTTATAAAATATTTTATATAAATCCAATAGGTCCCAGAAGAATTTGATACCACCGTTAACGCCGGTCATTAAAAGAAATAAATTTAATAGATAGTAGAAAAATTTGACGCCGCCATAAGCATCGGAAATCTTTGGCAAATATATGAGCTGAATCCTTCATATCATGAAAATACCAGTTAGATGACTTGTGTCTGGTTAATTAAGACGGGTCAGTCAGTTAACTGTTCAATAACAATACCATTAACTGGCTGTTCAACGTACAAGTGAGCATAATACAATTGTTATTGTTATTTGTTGATGATTAATGTTAATTGTTTAATATAAATGAAAGTTTTTGCCTTGATTGGAGTAAATTGACTGGTATTTAATTAATGTCTTCGTCTGGAACAGTTCATTTTCTTTATTCAACTGTATCTTAATTGATATCATCTGGTCGTGAAAAAAAACAGAAGAAGAAAGTCTACTTCTATTGAAATTCAATGTTTCATTTACTTCCCTTTACAAGTGATAGTCTTTGATTATGGCGCAGTTCAGTCTGTAAGTATCAAGTAATTTAGTATTAAATAATATAGCCTAGTCATATGTTTGTACATATCAGGGTATATTGTTACCTAGTCTACTTATACGTACGTATGTTTGTAGTACATATACATTTATCTTTAAGGGTTTTTGTTAGTAATTCCCGCTAAATGTTATAAAATTCGCGTGCCTTGTATCTGTCTATTTAATCTAAATGGGTCATTTAGAATGAGAGGCTAACAGTAATAGAAGTCTTTTATATTTTTCATTATCAATTGTTGATGGCCATTCTCTTATAATTTCTGTTTGTTTCTGTTTCTTTTAACATTATTTATATATTGCTTAATCATGTTTCACAGTGAAGCTAAAACTTTGAACTCAATTTGCAATTTTTTGACATACGATTATTTTTATGGTACTTCCTTTTTATCTTAAAGTTTGAATAGCCAAAATAGAAAATAATATATTTCACTTCGGCATTTCGAGTAATTTTATATAAGCACATCAATGAAAACGTAGAAAATTTCAAGATTACCACAGATCTAGATTTATTAACCAAATTGTTAGTTAGTATGATAAATTGTATTTTTTAAGAGACATTATTATCGAAAATATGGAACAAAAAATTGTCGTCTATCAATCGATCGGATTTCAGGAAAAGTGATCAAGCTAATGATTTGTCAACTTTTTAGTAAATAAGTAGGTAGAACAAGACCCTAAAGAAAGTGATGATAAATCTTTTAGATTTCAAAAGAATGTTTTAAATACTATGCAGTGCCATATTGTTATAGAAATCATATTATTATTGTGTGTAATAAAAAATAGTCAAAAGCTGATGTATGTGTCTTATTAATTTCAATACAATTATGCATTACGATCAAATTGACTAGGTCCTAAAATAGTGTATGTTAACTTCCCCAACTATGCAATTTACACTGCAGAGTCGCACCCTATTCACATTATATTGTTAGTGGATACAATATTAAGTAAATGACTTGGTATCGAAAGTATTGTATTCAAAATTTGATACTGACCGATTCTTGTCGAATTAGTATCAGTTTTTGTAAGAAATAATAATAACGTAACATATACGTCGAAAAAGTGTGAAACGTCTAACAAATCATATAAGTACACATGTTTAAGTTTTTCAAATTGAAAACGGGAAACGCACACTAAAAGAGAGATCAATAAAAGTAATGAATAATGAATTTAACCGCTTAATTTTTTTTTGAGGAAACTTTTTATGCCTGCTTAATTATTTTCAAGCGAAGACGAGTTTATTCGAAATGAATAGAATAAAATCAAACGCGTGTTGGTTTCTTCGAAAAGATATATTTTTCTGCGTTGTTAAAAAACAAAATTTTATTTTTATTTGAAAAACTCTTTTAGTAACGGTACTTACTCAGAATTTGTTATTTTATCTTTTTAATAGACTTATTTGAACTTTCTCACGGAAGAAAACTCCAGTAGATTCTGTGAATAATAATACGAATACAATTTTTCTCTCTTTTTATGGAAAAATTGTTTCACTCTAATGTGTATACTCGACATAAGCAGTTAAAAGGTTAAACAAATTTTATATATCATCAAAGTTTTCAAGAAAATTGAAAAGAGTTAATTTTTAATAGGAAACTTACATCGTTTGTTAATAATAGTTCAAAAAATATACATGTAACAATGTAATGTTAAAATTACTACTACCATTTTACAAGAAATACGTGTTATAATTTATATATTCTCAATTTTTTATTTATTTATTTTCTATTTACTAACAAAAAACAAGATACAATGCTTCAAAAAGTAAATACTCAAATGTATTGTCGTCGTCAGAGTCAATAGATGTTAGCCGTAGTGAAAACAACGATCATGTTCCTTTGTGTTCAATTAATGATGTACAGTTACGATTTTTGGTCCCAGATGACTTAACAGAGGTGGGTAGTTTTTTTTAATGTAAATTTGAACCTGTTTATAGTTATACTAATTTTCGCTTTAGGTCCGTACATTATGTCAAGATTGGTTTCCGATCGATTATCCTCTATCCTGGTATGAGGATATTACTTCCAGTTCAAGATTTTTTTCATTAGCAGCTGTATATAATTTAGCAATCATTGGATTAATTGTAGCAGAAATTAAACCATATAAAAATTTAAATAAGGAAGTATGGTTTTTATTTCTTCTTTTTCATCTATATATATTGGAATAGTGTGTATTATAAATATTAATTTTCAGGATAAGGGCATATTGCCTGATAGTATGGGTAAAACTGCAGATATTGGGTATATCTTATCACTAGGAGTACATCGAAAACATCGACGTAATGGAATAGGGTCGTTATTATTAGACGCTCTGATAAATCATTTAACAACTGCTGAAAGACAGTCTGTTAAGGCAATATTTTTGCATGTGCTGACCACAAATCAACCTGCCATACTATTCTATGAAAAACGAAGGTTTGTTAAACTCTACTTCTTATTATTTTTTATTATAATTTTTAAAATCTGTGAGTTTTTTTATGTCACCTAGATTGATTTCATTTTCAGAAATATAAGATTTGTAAGAAATATTAGAATCATTATAAATTGATATAATGAAATCGATCTTAGGAACAATTTATATATTAATTATAAAATTGAGAATCTTAATATGTCTCTATAGATTTAACCTGCATTCTTTTCTGCCTTATTATTATCATATAAGAGGTAAGGGCCAAAGAGATGGTTTTACATATGTAACCTACATAAATGGAGGACATCAACCATGGACGCTACTATATCCTTTTATAAAACCTTTTTTGATCTTATCTTTGAGTTACTTTTTTTTAAATTTTCTATCAAAAATAGTAATTTGCTTTATAATCATAGATTTCAGTTTCAAATGGTAGAACTAATTCTATAACTTTTAATAGGTTAAATAAGATTAGATATAAAAACGACTATCGTAGAACCAAGAAGAAGAACTAACTGAGGAGACCAATCAAATTTACGTTTACAAAAAATATATTCCCAACTGGTCTGAGTAGTGACCGAACTGATGCCCTTAAAGCGAAGCTGTCACAAACAATTTATCTCCATTGCTTACAAAGTCCGCTAGTGCATCAGATCAATTATTTTGTATATAGGGGTTATATTTCAGCCTAGAAATAGAAATAATAATAATAGAAATAATATTCATATTGCCAATATTACCAAGTCTTTCATAAAATCTGCGACAGTATTATCGTGACATTACAGAGTGATTTATTTAGCTCTATATTCGGATAGGAGCATATGCTGAAGTCTCAATAATCGGATATATTTTGCTATACGAAGAATACTTTTTTTTCATTATGGTGTTATTATATCTAATTCATTGCAAAGTAAAATCTGCAGTCAAATTTTTAGTGCTATAAAATTTTGAAGTTAAATTAATGTTAATTTTGGAAAATTAATAAAAAAAATTACTATATCGAATAATTTCATATTTTCCTATGGTTACCTTAATTTCTGAGCACAGATCATATAAAACATTATGCATCCAAATTACGAAGGACCGGTGAAGTACTGAAATGGTTTTCAGCACGTATCAGACAAGTGATAAGATGGATTTGTCACAAAACGGTATCACGTTTCAATTTTGCCCACTAAAGATTTTAAACATTAAAATGACGTAACTTATAATAAATTTAAGCAATACATAATACAAAAAGAAGTGTTCGTTAAAATATAAAAACAGAAAGGAAATATCAGATATATAAATTATGAAAACTAAATTCAAAATAATATAATAAATAATTTATTGCTAAAAATTTTAAGTAAGTTTAAATTAATATTTTTGTACATATACTACGTCATTGTTCTTATTTCGTCTTTTCATTTCAAGAGATCAATTTGATTTAATCAAAATGATGAAACATAACATATTTTTTATGAAAAAAAAATTAGTGTAATTACAAAAAAATTATATTAATTTTAAGTGTGAAATATCCATATATTCATGAAATGATTTTCCCTTTTGTATTGTATAGTGATAAAAGTTTAAATATTTGTTTTTCTTTGTTTCTTAAATGTATTGATTTATGAGAGTTAATTTTTTAGTTTCACTGCACAAAAACTATGTATGTATTTTAATTTTATAGCATAACAAATTGTGTTTATATATTTAATAATTCTATTACCTCTTATACTATCAGTATACAAGAAAAGTCTAGCTACCAAATAATTAATTAAATTTTTAGTCGATTGTATATTTTATTTCAAAGCTAATCAGTATCATCAACCTTTTTTAATGTTAATTTTTGTATGTTTAAACATTAAATTTTTTATTTAAAATAATTATTTAAAATATTTATATTATTTAAATTAAATAAACATAAACAAATGTTTTATTTTTTAAACATTTTAATGAAAACGTACTGTCTTTTATATTAAAAAATATTGATTTGATAAATTTCATATTGTAATATATGGTGCTAAAGAAGGATTGGAATTTTCATTTGTAGCAAAATTTCGATAAAATAATTTATTTGAGTATCAACGGAGTGCTCAGGTTACTCTTTATAATATGCTCTGCCTGACTCCATTTGATTTGTAAGCCAATCAGTGTGCATCGCGCAGTGCCATACATCTGAGAGTAACTGGCTGCTGGAAACAGCGCTCGATAGGGCACTCTGGAGTTCTGAACGTCGTCTTTCCTGAGGTTTGTTCGTGAGTGCAAAAAGCCTCTAAGGACCTTGGGTCCCGATCGAAAGTGTCTATGCTGTGTTCCAGAACATAGGAATAAACTCGGTAATGAGACGGCTGATCCTCTCACTAAATTAGGCTCACTTTCTGAGGACGACCTATTATTTGGCCCTGATCTCCCAATTTGCCTTTTCTACGGCCTCATCATAGGATGGGTCATGTAGGAAGAGCAGGGGCTTTGGATCGTGATGTGATGTGTCTAGGAATCTATGGTCTGCTATAAACAGTGCTAGAACAGGTTTGCTGCTGGGCTTAGATAAGGCCGGCCTGAGGTTAGTTAGGCCGGCGATAGTAGATCGCTGACAAGGGTCTGGAAAAGATTCCAGCTAGATTATTGCGGGATATATTGGCATAGGGCGGAGTTGGAAACTATCGAACACCTCCTCTGTAACTGCCTAGCCCTCCTAAGGCTTTTTCCCAAGTTCGGGCTCTCCATAGATTCATAACAAGGTAGAGCTGGTTGAGAAGTGCCAGAGTATCAAGGTTGTAGTAGCGTTCTTTTGCGTATTTGTGGTCTATTTTTTTTATTCCGTCTCTTATATTCCCCCTTTCCTACCTTTTTCAATTCCCTATCTCCTCCACTATTCTCTCTCTCTTTCTTCTAGGACTCATTTGAAATGGGAAATTTTGACATCTGGGTATTATACTACTACCCAAAAAGAAGTACATGGCTTCAAACGTAACCTAACTTCTTGGTATTTAATAGGCATATTGTATATTATGCTAAAAAAGCCGTTCGTAAGTTTTTAATTGAAAAAACTATGTATTTAACTATTTTGTACAAATGTCTGCAAAAAGTCCCCAGGTTACGATGGGATTAATGGAAAAGCAATTCAAGCACTGCCAAAAAAGGCTATTTTAATATATAACATTTATCTATGAACTCAAATGTTAAGGCTGACTCTTTCCCTCGCAGTGGAAGTGCGCAGAAATAATTATGGTAAACAAACCGAACAAGCCTGAAGAAAATCTCGCATCCTATAGACCCATAAGTTTACTGCCTATATTCTCCAAAATATTTGAAAGAATATTTTTGAAGAGATTATTGCCAGTTTTGGAAAAGGACAACATCATTCCTGATTACCAATTTGGTTTTAGGAAAAAACATGGTACTCCGGAACAATGCCATCGTATA
>QOCX01000251.1:5630-25630 GCA_005959815.1 Sarcophaga bullata
GCTCTAATGACTTACATCTACACTCTGTTGTCCTCCATTATTCTCTGTTTTCGATTTTTTTGTTAACAGTTTACACGCCTTCATTAATGGTGATCCTCCCACCCAGCTTAATGGGTCATTTCATGTAAAAGCCACCAGTTTCATAATTTGATGAGATCTTTTCATTTCTTTGCTTTCAAAGAGGTCACCTTACACTTCTATCTTAAGCATTAATTTTTCATGATTTGACTGCGTTTCTTGATCCTCAGATGTCTACTGAATTAGGTTCCTTCTATAAACTTTTTTGGCATTGCTCTAGCACTGGACGTCTACTATATATTTCCGGAATTATGAAGACGTTACTGCCATAAGAAGTCGCGTAGTTACTAAACATTGGTAGTATGTTATGTGGTACATACTCCAGGTCAGACAACTTCAACAAAACCAAATACCGAAAAAATATTTCTCGGCGACTTAGTCCTAGAAGATTTAATTTCTCTAGGAGTAAATAACAAATTGCTACGAAAAGTTTACGCTTGTTTGATGTTCCGTAGCAATTTGCTCTTCTTTTTCGTTGTTGCATCTTTTGTGCAGAAGTCGTTATGAGGTATTCCCAGCTTTCTGGCGTGAACACCCAGTGTTCTGTCACAATGCCTATGGGGTTGCTTATATGGATTCTTGATAGGCTTATCCATATGTGATCAGATCTGTCTGCTGTCTCTGCAAGTGGGTCCATTAACCCATCTAACCTCTGCTCATGAAGTGAATATTTAAGCGGCCATTTGTTCGTCTCTCTACAGAGGGGTGCCAATCTCATGTAGGAGTTCAATTGAATTTTCCGTGGTTGCATGCTTTAATAAGCGCATCGGCCTTCGATGTCATTATTATTCTGAGCCTAAAACAAAGCAAGTGAATAAAAAATATTTGTTTCGGCAACTTCCCCGCAGCATCTTCTGGTAAAAAGTCTGTGTTCTAAAACTGTAGTTCGGAGTCGACTTTAAACTGTAAGTCCGCCACTCATGTATAAAATTAACACACGCAACATAAGTGGTGTGAGAAGCTAGTCGTAATCCTGACTGAAGGGTTATAATGGCCAATTTAGTATAGTACGTACGTGCTCCATTTGTATACGATATTAGGCCTTATAGGAAACATTGTGATGCCACAGTTTATGTCAATTATCTCCCCTAGTCCTGGAACCGCTTAGAACTTCCAATGAAGCAACTCAAACTGCCGATGCCAGTGTTTGACAAATCACCTAGATCATCGACATAGTAGGCACCAAAATGTCTCTTTCTCCTTTGACATAATGCCGGGCATGTTCCTTACCACCTCATCCCTGCAGCTTCAACAGAAATCATTTGCTTGGTGTCCCAGACCAATGCGCCTTGCGTGCTTATCCATAATGCAGCGTCTTATTAAGAAGTTCTCCCTTTCCATAGCGTACAGTTCAGTGTTCTAAATCATCTTTTTTCTTTCTCCTAATTTGTCCTCTTTTGACTTATGCAATCAAATTGATGCCATATTACCAATTCCTTTATCAATCCATAATTCAATCAACTTGTTGTATTGGCTTGTTATAGTTGACATTAATATTGACGAAGCAAAATGTCAAAACAAACTTCCTAACAATTCTCAAACAATGTTTGGCATCTTTGATTAACAAAATTTTGCTTTTTTTTATCCTACGCACATAAATTATTCTCAGATAGGGCGTGTCATTGTTAACAAAATTGCTGCCGAAAATTATTAACTTTTTATGTCAACTAGCAAGCCATGTCGGTCTATCAGTTAAAAAAAAAACTTCTTCTCAAACTATGTTTTGCTTTTTTCTCTTTTTCTTTCGTTTTCTTTTTTTTTTTTTTTGTTGTTTTTGTTTGTCGTTTATTAAACAAATTGTTGTTCTATTGTTGTTCTGGCCTTTTTGACTTCTTCTTCGTCTTCTTTGACTGTTTTCAGTCGATCCTATTGACATATTAAGGCATTAACATAATTTTTTAAGCAGCCTAGCTAGCTAGCTAAGTATGTATAAAAAAAACCATTCGCTTTTTTAGGACCTCAAAAAAGTACGTACCATTATGGTACATATTGCTTGCCAATGACACAATTTTTCAAATCAATGCCATTGAAAGCCATCTAAAACAGAACCGAACAGCAAAAAAAAAAAAAAGAGGAAGAAGAGTAGGAGAAGAAACTTTTGAAATCAATATGCAAAATAGTTTTCCAAACACATCAAATTTTCCAATTGATTATTAAAAGAAGAAGAAATTTATGCAAATATTTGATTGAAAATTTTTGTTCAATGTTATACGGAAAAAACGCAACACAAAAAACTTCATTCATGAGACACAAACAACAGAGACAAGCGATAATCTGTTGTGGGAAGGTATTCCTACACTTCGATGAAAGCAAATAAATATTCTACTGTCTGGATAATCGCGTCAGTAAACAGTTTTTCAAATGAATCCTAAGATAACGACAAAGGATTCTGGTAAATTGTCGATCCCTGGTCTTTAATATCCCTATAGCTTGGTCTCTACAACACTTTAGCTAGGATTACAACCTAACTTCTCACAACACCCATGTTGTGTGTGTTAATTTTAACCATGAGTTGGCGGGACCTGCAGTTTAATGCCAAGATCTACAACTCCGAACGACAGAGTTTTGACAAACTTTTCATGGCAATTTTATTTTACTCTCAGAGTTTGTGTCAGAAGATTAATGAGGGGAATCACCTAAAGAAATTTGTCTTTCTTAGTCAGATTACAACCTAGCATCTCAAATCACCCATGTTTGTGTGTTAATTTTATCCATGAGTTGGCGGACCTGCAGTTTAATGCCAACTCCGAATGACAGAGTTTTTGAGAAACTTTTCATGGCAATTTAATTTTACTCTCAGAGGGAGGGGAAGTCGTCTAAAGAAATATTTCTTTATTACACCTGCTCAGAATAATCTGAAGTAACAACAAGGCGGATGCACTCAGTAAAGCATGCAACCCACGGAAAATTCAATTGAATTCTACGTGAGATTGGTGCAATTCTGTAGAGAGGCAACCGAATGGTTTTTTAAAAATCTCCCTTCATTGACAAAGGTAAGATGGTTTAATGAAACTACATGTAGAAATACCAAACCGATCTTGCCCGATATTGGATAAACCTATGAAGATTTCATCTAAACAACCTCATAGCAGTTCCAACAGAACACTGGCCTCTGGCTGTTCATGCCAGTTAACTTGAAATACCTCCATAACGACTTCTGCCGAAGCTACAACAAAAGAAGGAGAAGAGAAGACCACAGAACATCTACTCTATCTCTATCCGGCTTATAAGAAGATAAGAAGAAGAATTCTTGGACACTCAAACAGGTCTGAAGAACAGAATTAGCATTGAACCTATCAAGATTCCATCTAACCAACCTCATAGAAGTTTTAAAAAGCCACTGGCCTTTGGTTGTTAATATCAAGAGACTGGGAATACATTATAACGACTTTCTGGCAAGGTGTAATGACGGAGGGGAAGAAGGGAAGATCGGAGAACAAAAGTGCGGAATAAGTGTTACAACGGAACCTTATAAGACCCAAGTAAACTTCACCCATTGAGGAGGCTGGGTATGATTGAGAGATGCCAACCAGGACCTGCGATTACATGGCGGAATAAATGTCACATAGGAACCTTATAGGACCCAAGTAAGCTTCATCCATTGAGGAGGCTGGGCATGGTTGAAAGATGCCAACCGTTTGGGAACCTGAGAAGAATAATTCTTGGACACCGACAAATGACGGACAAAACATGTCTAACCAAAGGCGATTTGAGAAAAATTTACGTCTTCATAAGACTCTTGACATGGTTGAGAAATGCCAACCAGGGCCTGCGATTACATTGCAGAATAAATGTTACAACGAAACCTTATAGGACCCAAGTAAACTTCAGCTATTGAGGCTCCTGCCAGCTTAACCTAAGCTAACCTAACCTATCATCATCTGTAAAAGACAGGTCATTGCCTTTCAGCAGCCATATTTGTAATACAGTTTGACTTAGAAATCAATCAATTGTAAAGCCTTTCCTCATTTCTTCCAACTGTTCAATATTGAGTCTTTTATAATTTACTTATTTTCATAGGGATACCTTCCCTCTCTGTGTTAACTATCTGCTCTTCTTGATTATGTGCTTGGAATTAGTGATGGATAAACAAATTCAAGTTATTCAATAACTGAAAATCCTTTTTTTCTTTTTTTTTCGATAGAAAAACTACAAAGAAAAGAACAAAAAAAGGAGAGGACCTGCTCCCCTCAGCGTCAAATTCATTTTTATGCCATTCATTTATGCATTTAGAATGAATGACATTCAGTCAGCCAGTCAGTCAGTGAGTGATTCAGTCATTCATGCAATTCATGTTGCTAATGCTTCCGGCAAACAAGTGGCTTTTCTCTCGATTGTATTGTGTTGTTTTGTTGATTATGATGAGGACTGTTGTGATGATGAGACGATTTGGAATGTGATGTCATGTGATGTGTTATGATGGAATATATGAAATGTTAGGTTGTTGTTGTCTATTGGTTCTATGGAAAATCTAAAACAAAAAAAAAAAAGGAAAACAAAGAAAATAAGAAAAAAAAAAATGCAAAACGTATGCAAAAATGATGATGATTATGCTGATGACAACTATAATGGAAATCATGTTGACCATATTGTTCCCGTTCCTGTTCCTGTTCCTGTTCGGTTAGCCTTCATTCAGTTTTACTTCAGCAGAGCTATGTTGGATGCTCACATTTTTTTTAAGTTATTCATTCATTCGTTACCAATAATAATCATGAAAACATAATCCAAACATCTAAATGCATTCAGAGAACACCTTTCGATCCCTGTTCTAACCCTCCCCCCCCCCTCCCCCTTCTGTTATTGTATTGAATTTTTATTGAAAATTCTAAAACTAAATCACATAATACGAATGGATATGTATTACAAGAGAATGAACTGGAAAGAGAGGATGAGAGGAAGAGACCAAGAGAACACTACTTATCACTCATGACAAAAATACAACGAAGATATGAAAGGATGAATGAATGAATGAATGGTATTGCATGACTACATGACTGAATAGTTTGAATACTTGGCTGATAATATTTTTTGCCATTTTATTTGTTTATGACCAACGTGCTGTTCGTTTAGGATTCTGACATATTTTTTTTTTTTTATCAACAAACAACATATTTATGTATGTATGTGTGTGGTAGAGGATTACATCAACTGCCAAAGCGACAAAAAAAAAGTCAAACGAAACTTGTTTATCACAATTACTCATGGTTTAAGAGAATTACAGGAATTATCAGGATAACTTTATTATGGATATTGAGAAGCTAGGTTGTAATCCTAACTAAAGGGGTTATAATAACCCCAGTAAGTAAGGGAGTAAGTAAGTAAGGAAGTAATATTGAAATCTTTTTTACTTAATTTTTATATTCTGCTACCATTGGTTCTTCCCCCTCAAAACATGTTATAAAGTTTTGAAGGGGCGTCTCTTGGTTTAAGGCCGTTGGAAGAATTAAAGAAAGGCGCGACAATTAATTGATTTCCAAGGTAAAACTTCATTAACAAATATGGCTGACATAAGGCAATGACCTGTCTTCTACTGACGGTTATAGATTAGCTTTGGTTAAACTGCCAACAGCCTCAATGGTCGCAGTCTACTTGGGTCTTATAAGGTCCCTTTATTACACCAATATCACCTACTCTGTCATATAATTATAGCTCCCGCTTGGCATCTCCCAAACATCCCGAAAGTCTTATAATGGATGTGTTGTTTTCTCGAATCGCCTTTGGCTAGACACTTTCCTTCAATAAATTCGGGGAGTCCAAGAATTCTTCTACAGAGAAAATGTTCTGGGGTCTTACCTTCTTCCTTGTTGTTGCTACTTCTACAGAAGTCGCACCCAGAGGTCAGTATCCTGTTAAAACTGCTAGGAGGTTCCTTAGGTGCAATTTTGATACTTTCAAAGCTAATTCTGTTCTTCAAGTCTGTTTAAGTGTCTTCTTCTTAACTTTTGGTTCTCCGATCTTCCCTTCTTCCTCGTCATTACAGCCTCTGCAGAAGTCGTTATAATGTATTCCCAGTCTCTTGCCATCAAACACCCAGAGGCCTCTGTCCTGTTAATACTGCTATGAGGTTGCTATGATGGAATTTTGATAGTTTTAAAGCTAATTCTGTTATTCAGATCTGTTTGAGTGTCCAAGAATTCTTATTCTAAGATTCTTACAAACCGAATAAAGACAGATGTTCTGTGATCTTTTCTTCTCCTTCTACGTTGCAACTTTTGCAAAAGTTGTTATAAAGTATTCCCAGTCTCCTGGCGTAAACACCCAGTAGATCCTTAGAAGGAATCTTGATAGATTCGATGCTAATTCTGCACTGCTATGAGTTTCCTTAGATGTAATCTTGATAGTTTCAATGCTAATTCTGTTCTGGATACATTCATGTCGTGCCAGATCTGTCTGGTGTCTCTGCAAGTGGGTCTTATCATCTATGCCATCTTAGCTTTGCCAATAAGCAGGCCTTTCACGAGACCATTTGTTTGCCTCGCTGTGGAGGAGCGCCAATCTCATCTTGGAATTAAATTGAATATTCCGTGGTACCGATAGCGAGACAAGCATCGAATGTCTCGCGAGACAAGCATCGAATGTCTCGCTATCTACCCGGTAATCTTTGACAATCTTGGATGAGTGTACAGATCCTCTAGTTGTGTACTAGTCGTTTTACTGTTCTCATTACTCTTCAAATGCTAGAAACGAATGTGCGTTACGTGACATACATACATACATAATTGGCCATTACAACCCTTCAGTCAGGATTACGGCCTAGCTTCTCACATCACCTATGTTGTTTGTTAACTTTGAACATGAATGGCAGGACCTACAGTTTAAAGTTGATTTCGAACGACAGATTTTTGAGAAACTTTTCATGGCAATTTGATCTACTCTCAGAGTTTTTGCCAGAAATCTGCTGAGAGGAAGCCGCTGAAGAAATATTTTTTTCATATTTCGTTTCGTTTTTGATGTCTGACCATTCGTGAACGTTCGGCTAATCATGCCTTTAATGTACGCTGCACTAGTTTGAGCATTGAATCTGTAAATTAGCCAAGAGGGCACAGCAATAACTTTTTAATTCTAAATTGAATGTAATTGTCTTACCTTACAGATCGTCTAGGTATCTAATAGCCACTTTACTGTTCTCCTTACCCCTCACATGCTAGAAACGTACGGACATTCCGTGTACGTTAGATTAATTTACTGTATGCTGCACTATTTTAAATGTTTAACCAGCAAATTAGCCAAGAGGGTATGACAGTGCACAGAAATATATTTTTATTTCCAAATAGAATACAATTCCCTTATCTTACAGATCCTCTAGGAATCTAATGACGGCTTTACTGTTCCCAGTACATTTCACATGCTAGAAACGAATATCCTTAACGTTCCGTGAACGTGTGGCTAATCATGCCTTTACTGTATGCTGCACTAGTTTTGAGAATTGAAACTGTAAATTAGCCTTACCCTAAAGCTCCTCTAGAGATCTAATGGCCGCTTTACTGTTCTCATTACCGTTCACATGCTAGAAACGAATGTACATTACGTTCCGTGAACGTTTGGCTAATCATGCCTTTACTATATGCTGCACTAGTTTTGAGAATTGATTCTGTAAATTAGCCAAGAGAGTATGACAGGGCACAGAAATATATTTTTATCTCCAAATAGAATACAATTCCCTTACCTTACAGATCCTCTAGCGATTTACTGTTCTCATTACGTTCCGCGAACGTTTGGCTAATCCTGCCTTTACTGTATGCTGCACTAGTTTTGGGAATTGAATCTGTAAATTAGCCATGAGGGTATGACAGGGCATAGAAATATTTTTTTTTGATCATAAATAGAATATAATTCCATGACAAATAAAGGCTTTTGCTAAGGTAATTTTATTTTTCTGTTTTCTTACCTTGTTGTTTAATTTGTCATAAATTTAATAAATGCCAATAAAATATAAATAATTTACCAACATTTTCTTTACTTTTCATTACACAAAATACAATAGAAATCTGTCAATTGTCAAGTGATGACAGTTGCCTGTCAATTTAGTGGTAATAGACGAGTTTTAGAAACAAATTAATATGATTACGTAGCAGACTGTGTAGAAAAGCTATAAAAAAAACTGGAATTTTTATGGATAAACAATGTTCAGAATTAGACAAGCCTTAGAGCATATTAACGATATACAACAGATGTATATATGCATGCATACATATGCCAATGACAGCTGTCATGTGACTAACAATAATGACACTACAAGGAAATATTTAAACTACGAAAATAGAAAGCTTATGTTCATGTTTGTGAAAGTAAAATATGAAGAAAAAATTCTGGATTTAAATTGAATTTTTTCTTAGGAAATTTTTTGTTTAAAATTTAAACAAAAATTGAAAATAGAATTTCATTTAAACTTTCTTTAACAGTATCATCTTGATAGTCGTAATCTTCAGTGAGATAACGCCCATTTCCCTTACCCAAAGGGTCTTTAAATTTCATAATTTGTTGGTTTTTATTAGAAAAAGAATTTTGATCGTAAAAATTTCAGAAAATTTAAACCCAATTTGCTATAAAATTTTATTTTGCATAAAACGCCACTCTCTCTCTCTTTCTCTCTCTCTCTCCTTCTCTGGCAACGCATCATATTTTGTTTCACATCCTTTTAGGCTGTGTACGTTCCCTTCTTTTTTTATTGTTTTTTTTTCCTCATTTTATCTATGTATTCTATTACAGAAACTGATTATGCGGGTGTGTGTATGTGTGAAACAGCTTAAGATTTAAATACCGTAAAGATGTAAATTGAAGTGTTACATGCTGCTGATATAGGGGTTTAGGGAGGCTGGAGGTTTTCGGTATACAAAGATAAAAAAAGGATCCGAAAAAAAGGAAAACAGCCTTTAGGCCATAAAAACTATACAAAAGACAAAAGGATGAGAGATAATTTGTGTTTTTTTTTTATTATTTTTTCTCTCTCTCTCTTTGTAAACATTTTTTCCAGGATTATGAAAGCATAAGCAAGCTGTGTGTGTATGAGTGAGTGTAGGGGTTTTAGCGTAGGGCCTTAATGTGATGGTCCTTTTTGCTTTTACAGGCCAGTATTATTAATATTGCCATAGGTTGTAATGTTGCTGCTGTTGTTGCTATTGCTGCCATTTCAGTTGCTGTTGTTGTTGCTGTTGTTGTTATTATTATTTTATATGTGTCATACAATCTCAAATTAAAATCTTGGCGACTTGCTTACGTACATAATTTAGCACTTTCACACTTGCATACAAACAAAATTGTAATCATACACAAACAAACAAACAAACAAATCAACATACATACAGCCTAGCACTCACACTCTCTTCCTTCTTCTTCTTCTACTTATACTCACCATATATTGTTTGTTTCTTTGTGCCAGTGTAGAGTATATGTTGAGTGTATGCGTGTGTATGTGTGTGTAGCCAACTCATAACAAATGCTAAACGGAAATAACCAGGTTATAAATGTTTTGGATCAAGGGAAAAGTACATTGTATATGAGTAAGTGTATGTGTGTGTAAGTAGGAGAAATGGCTGACAGTTTCCTTTGTTTAAACGTCACACAAATGTATTAGTGTTGCATTAGTTGGTACTTTATTTTTGGTACAATTTTAATTAAAAAAAAAAATTTTGATCTTTTCAAATACAAGAACTAGTCAACACTTCTTTTCGTTTCATTTTGACATTTATAGAGTAAAGCCCAGACTCCTTTTTCAAGGAACTTTTAGGTTTTCTGATTGAAAAACTGATCCAAGCCTATACAGCATTTGTACTTACATGAAACATCCATTTGGTACTAAAATGGTGCAAGCTGTGGGAATCCCCGTAGATACATCATTATACCCTTCCAAGCCCTTGCAAATTCTGTCAGATAAACAAGGATGTGTGTGATCTGACTTTGTTGACCAATTCTAATCGTTTTTTATTGAATTGCTTAATTCGTTAATTGTTCATCAATCGTTTGCCCAGGGTGTTGCAAATCATAATGAAAAATTCCCTACCAAACCCATCAAACACATGGTTTTCCCAATGTTACTGGCTCTAGACCTCGTTTCTTTCATGATTTTTTTTACTATAATCGCACGAATTTTCCATTATTATCGTATGTTCTCCACTTCTCTTGGTAAGTAATCATTCGTTACAAAAATAGTAAAATTTCTCTCCGTTTCTACAGTGAAATTGAACTCAACTGTAGCAACCAATCACTGAGTTTTTTTGTTTGTTCAACTTTCTCAAACGCTTAATAGTTTATTGCTGATGAAAGCCTGATCCCATAGCAATGTCCATGCAATTAGCCAAAATTTCACCACAAATATTGTAATACCATCAAAAGAAGGCTCCTTGGTGACTGCTATTTCTCAATGCAATGCTTACGGATAGCATTGCATTTGGATTTCTTATACGTCAGTAGCAAGAGTTTTAGTCTTTAAGTGAAAGAAAACTTTGAAAGGAAAACGTGCTTCACAAGGAAATGTTAGTAAACGCGTGAAACTGTTAGAATTAATATTTCAGCAAAACTGTTCCAACCATATCGTTTGAGATACCCATGTTGATGGCTCCTAAATTTGTTGTTTACACTTCATAAGATTAGTTCATTGGGAGACACAGGGAAGAGTGTAGTATGAACCCATATCTGTGACGCATTGGTATACGAACGAATCCAAAATATCCCTTGGATTGTAAGCAGATATAGTGGGGTAAATCTATCCGAAGCAGGACATGATCCTCACGCACTCAATATAACATCAAGGCTCTTGAAAGTAAGTTATTTCCGTTCAGGGTAGAACGCTTTTAAAAACTTAGCACTTAACTTTGACAGTATATGAGATCTACGAACAAAATAAGATGCCTATGCCAAAAGAGCGGCTCAGAAGACCTACAACAGGAGTATTCTGAAAGCATAGATTGAAATTCCTCTGGCCAAAAAAACACACACATCGCCATGGTCTAGTAAGTAGTGTGTTGGCTTAGGAGACATAAGGCCACGGTCCAAACTCCAGGTCAGATATCTTCAGGTCAGATACTCTCTGATTGGTAAGTGGCCACTTAATTTTTTAAAAGTCGAACAAAAAATGTTTAACATTTAACCGGATTTGATGCCGGATTGCATGTATTTGTTGTCCATCTCTTTAACAAACTTATTAAACCACTAATCTGGGTGGCATCATCATTCGGCTTTAATTCCTTGCTTTAAGATGAAATTACTACCAGAGTGGCTTCTAACGCTTGTTTAAGTTCTTCTTTAGCCTGACAACATGCTTCAGAAATGAAAGTCAAAAAACAACGCATAAATAACGAATTTTTTGATTGATCTTGGTAGTATGGGCCTGACGGATCATTTCTGGTACGTTGAGTTAATGGTACGTGTCCATGAAGTCTCCGTTGGGTAGTAGGTAGTATGTTGGATTTAAGCCCTATGGCATGCATATCGAACATAACGAAATATGAAAAAAAATATTTCTTTGGCGACTTCCTCTCAGCAGATTTCTGACAAAACTCTGCGAGTAAATAAAATTTCCATGAAAAGTTTCTTCAAAATTTGTTGTTCGAAGTCGACTTTAAACTGTAGCTCCCGCCACTCATGTAGAAACATAAGTGATGCGAGAAACTAGGTTGTAATCCTGTCTAAAGAGTTGTAATGACCAAGTATGTGTAGAAAACACACCAGATTCCACATCATAATTCATCTTGCGATTTCAACAATTCAATTCCGACGTACAAGCAATTTTCATAGCGAACTGACTAACACAGTAGTCAAAGGAAGCATGTAGTCCGTAAGAATCCAAGAAGTAAATATTACTGTAACCGCCATAACAAGTATAATTATGACCTTATCTACATAATTTATACCTCAAGTTAAATAACCATAAATTTTCTTTTGAAATATCTTGCAAAGATTACCTTAAAAATCGATTTTTATTTTTATTTTATGATTTTCCTTTATTTACTGAATAAATCCCACCATATCAGTTGATAAATTTCTATTAATTTTTCTGTCTAGAATTTTAAATTATCTTTCTTGTAAAAAATTTGTTGTTGTTTTTTGTTGTTTTTTTATTGCAATACAATTAATCTAAATCAGTCGCAATAAATTCTAAAATTCGTTTTTATACTCACACCCGCTCCCCCACCCCACCCAATTAAAATAAAATCCTTATAATAAAACGTATGCCAAATAACAAGAGTTTCCCGAATAAAGAAAAAAGGTACAAATATTTCGCGTAATTTAGTACTCTCATTACAATTCCCCATACGACACGGCGGGCACAAACATGCTGGCACAAACACATTGTGTGTTTGTGTGTGTTGTGATGACAACATGTATGCCATAGTGGCACGTATAACAATTTTCTTGACATGTTCTCACCACTTAAGCCAAAAGTCTACTTTATGTAGTGCATGTAAACAAGTAAACTCTTAACAAAAACAACAACATTGGCAATAGCAACAATAACAACAACAACAACAACAGAAAACAAATAAATTATTTTTGTTGAGGTTTGACTCACTACACTTGCAGTAGCAGTAGTAGCAGTAGCAGTAGTAGTAGCATAAAATAATCACAAAATACACGTACATACGTATACATTTCCATGTTATCACGTATAATACATATACACCTCTCTCTCTTTCTCTCTCTCCTGTATAACATAACAAATGTTACAATTGAACCCATAAAGAGTAAGAGTTATACGTTGAGAGAGCAGCGTGCATTGTACGTACATAGTAGATGGAGTAGCAAAAGTTGTTGCCTTGACTAACTGTATAACATTGTAAACATTTAATACACATCAACTTATTATTACACATACTCGTACACACAATGTTTTCTACAAAAGCAAGCAATAACAGCAACAGCACTAGCAATCAACAACAATATTTGAACATAAAATGAAATTCTAAGAAATATTGAAACCTCTCTCTCTCTCTCTCCATCTCTCCCTCCTTTTCTCAAGCCTTTCTTAATGTACGTGTAAGAGTATATGTGGTTGCTTTTATCCAGAGTATACTCACATTGTAGTTTGAAAACACACACATGTGGCTGTGTAATTAGAGTGAACGAGTGATTGAAAAAAAGGAATTTTCGAAAGATAATTTCGAAACTAATGAACATCATAATATCAGCCTGAGATATTCATTTCTCTTTTGATTTTGTAAAATAATTAAAGCGCTGGAAGTTGTATTCTTAAGCATAATGGAACACATTCAAATACAATATGATGCCAGTAATATTATCCGCCTTCTTATTATGTTATGCTCGCCATAGTCTTGAGAGTAGTAGTGTGTTGACTTACTAAGCGTAAGCTGCTCAAATCTGTCGTTTGAATATGACATTAAACTGTAGGTCCCTCCACTCATTGATAAACAGCATGGGCGGTGTGAAAAGCCATCTATAATCCTAACTAAATGGTTGTAATAGCCCAATAAAGTATGTTTACAGTAGAGAGGCCACAATAAAATTATTTTTATAACTTCAAGCATATCAAATTGTATGCGAACTAAACAACATTTACAGGAGTTTTGTTTTACTACCACATTTTGAAAAAGAACCTGAACATACATACATACATGGGGATTTACATGAGCGGCATGACCTACAATTAAAAATCGACTCCGAACGACAGATTTTTGAGAATCTTCTCATGGCAATTTTATTTACTCTCAGAGTTTTTGCCTGAAATCTGTTAAGAGGAAGTCGTCAAAGAAATATTTTTTCATATTTCGTTATGTTCGATATGCATGACATAAGGTTTAAATCGTGGCCTCACGTCAAGTAAGCCAACACACTACCTACTACCCTACAAAGACTTCCTGAACACGTACCATTAATTCAACGTACGAGAGCTGATTCGTCAGGCCCACACTGCCAAGATCAGTTAAAATATTCGTAATTTATGCGTTGTTTTTTGACTTTTATTACTGAAGCATGTTGTCAGGCTAAAGAAGAACTTAAACAAGCGTTAGAAGCCACTCTGGTAGTAATTTCATCTTAAAGCAAGGAATTAATGCCGAAGGATGATGCCACCCAGATTAGTGGTTTAATAAGTTTGTTAAAGAGATGGACAACAAATACAAACAATCCGGCATCAAATCCGGTTAAATGTTAAACATTTTTTGTTCGACTTTTAAAAAATTAAGAGGCAATTTACCCCTCAGACCCTCATAAACCTCAGAAAAGGAGTATAATATCTACAAAAGTTCATGTAAAGCCCTCACTGGAGGAATAATATGAGCCAATAACCACAATGATTCACCATTGCATCCAATTAAACAGCCCTGTGCCTTTTAACAGAAAGCGATGTTTTTTACAAAGCCATTGGCAACCCTAATATTCTGGAATCCATTTCAGCAAATCTATCATCATTTACGAAAGTGATACAAAGCAAACAAATACTGAGATGGTGGATTGGTTTTATGAAAGGCATATTATGATGCTTAAAGGTACTCGAGGAGAATAAAAAAATGCTGGTTAAACACAATAAAGAAAGTAAGGTTTGCATCGGAACTTTACTTTCAAACACGAATATTCTTTGCGCCAAGGGAACTCCCTGTATTGAATGGAACAAAACAGAACTTCTAAGCTACTAAAATCAGACCAAATTGTCTTAGGAACCTGTATAGAATAAATTTGATTGGTTTAAAGCGAGCAAGTCATAGAATAAATGCAAACGTAGCTCTTTCTGCAAATGCCATGGAATCATTATGGTCATAATTATGGACCTACAGTGCAAGGAATTGCCAAAGTTATAACAAAATTTGTAGAGACTGGAAACATTGCAAATGCAATGCCAATAATGTTGTTCCTATAAGAGAAATCGGATCTATATTATGATACATTATGGGCGTATTTTTCATTTGGATTTGAATGTCCATTCATATAAAATCAAGTTCACTTAGCAATTAAAAATGTTGGAGCAGTGACAACACCGTAAATATGTATTTTGATCGATTCGAACATAATTCTCTGCCACAATGCAGATCTTTTCTCACTCGGTGGTTACATTAACGAGCAAAATTATAACACAAGGCAGCCGAAGAACTCGAAAACGATTATGGGAAAGCCATTACATTCAAAAAATATGACTATTTAAGGCACTTTATGATCTAGAGGCAACATTGTCACATACTTTATTGAAAATGATGGAGGATGAATAATTGCCATCAATTTAGAGTGCTAAGGCCATGCGACAATCATCTTTTTTTTTGCATGCAATTAAATATTGTGAGCTGCATGGTATGTGACTACAACAAGACGGTGCTTAGAGCCGCACAACACAGTCGATTTGCATGACAAATTGCCACAAAAAATAGTTTTCTGTTTCGGAGACGTCAATAGGCCACCAAAGTTATGTGATTTTAAATCGTTAGACTTTTTTGGTGAAGCTCTGACAAAGGCTTCATCATATGAAAATTGACATTCGTCAAGATACCATTAAAACTTCGTGAATTGTCCGAAAAGTTTCCAACTGCTGCTTTAAATTCAGAGATGGTAATTTCATTCAGTACATAAGAAAGAACAAGGAATGGCATTCATTAGAACAAATCTAAGATACTTGTAGTACCTTAAAGTATGCTATAATAAATTAGTTAATACTAACAACAGTTAAAGAGAATTATCAAAAAATTATCCAACACACACACCCACATACACACATACGATATTCCTTTACTCTTTAACCAGAATACTCTTTACATTCTAAAATAAATCAAGCAACACTGTTTATTTTGTACATCATAACACAAATAATAAAAGCACAGTAGTAATCGTAGTAGTAGTAGTAGTAGTATAGAGAGAGAGAGAGAGAGAGAGAGAGAGTGAGAGCTAGAGAGATAAGTAAAATATTTCCCTCCTGCCTACATACCTTTGGGTCTCTTTCAGTTAACTGTTGTCTTTGTTCTTCATTGTTCAACTTTGTTTTTGTGCGGCCATAGTGACACACAATTCTCACACACACACACGCACACACACATACATTCACAATATTTTTGTTTACATTTGATCTATTTATGTGGGGTTATGTGTAGAAACTTTGAACTATTTATACAGTCACTGGATTTTTTCTCTCTACACATACACGTGCATATATAAATACATGTACGCACTGGAACACATGC
Source organism: Sarcophaga bullata (assembly GCA_005959815.1). Taxonomy (NCBI): domain Eukaryota; kingdom Metazoa; phylum Arthropoda; class Insecta; order Diptera; family Sarcophagidae; genus Sarcophaga; species Sarcophaga bullata. The sequence goes on from QOCX01000251.1 coordinate 21,824, forward strand.
ATGCATATTAAACAAGGCCAGTAAAATTGAAATTTAAACACGCGGCAATATCCTTTTCTTTACTTCTCTCTCTCTCTCTCTCTCTCTCTCTCTCTCTCTCTCTCTGTTTCTCTCTCTCTCTCTCTTTTTCTATTTCTTTAAAAATACGAAATCGGGTTTGTAAAGGTTTTTTGTTATTTTGTACGTGAGCTGCATAAGAAAGTGATTTGACCTCATAAATACTCGCATGTTTTTGCTTCAATTATGGGATGAATGTTGCCAAAAAAAATTTTTTTTCCTTCTTTTTTTGTAAGAAAAGAAAATAAGAGAGAGAAAACGTTTTGTTTAAACTAAACAAGAGAAAGAAACAGATTTTCTAAGAGATTTACACAATGGATGATGGAGAAATTATTGCTTTTCATAAGAAGAGAGAGAGAGAGAGAGAGTTTGTTGAAGTTACTCATACTAACACAGTGGATGTTGACTGTAACGTAGTTGAAAATGTGACTGCCAGTGTAAACATAAATTTAAATTTATGCAAACGGATTAAGGAAAATACCATACAGTGAAGGCTTTAATAAAAAGCCCATAAAAAGAGAAATGATATTAGGATTTACAGGTTTCCATATCAATATGTATTAGAGAAACATTATCTTCATGAATTTCAATTCACTCTTAACTAAACATCAATTATGGTTTTAAAATCATTGTGATCCTTTAGTTTAAGTTCGTATGGCAAAGATGCAAACAAGATTATTATAAAATACATACACTGTGTGTGTGTGATAAATAAAGAAAGAAATAATAAACCAACAACATCAACAACAACATTACAAACTCTATACCACTTAAGCAAATGTCTGCATTCATATTATCTTGCTATCGCATGTATAATACCACAGGGATATCTCTTAACTTGATGTGCGTGTTCATCGTAATGTCATGTGTTTTGTTGCGCAAATGCTTGTATCAGAGATAACAGCAGTCATTCAGTCGATTGCCCTGGCAACCATATGATAATGTCAACTCCATTGAAATTATTATTATAAACAGATTTAAATCATGTTTTAAAAATAAATAAAGCATGCATATGTGTTGAATGTTTTTTTTCTTTCTCTCTCTCTCTTAAATAAAGGATAAAGAGCATTAATATGCATATTTAAACGAATAAATATTTGAGAAAATAAATTTCAATTCTTAGTATCTTACAACTTTTAAAGACATACAGTGCGTGTCAAAATAAACGATACATTAAAAAATTTACATTAATAAAATACCGTTATTTTTATTTTAGAATTGTTTCATTGCCAGTTAAGTTAAAATTGAAGCAAAAAAAAAATTACAAAAAATTTCAAAAAAAAAATGTCAATTTTTTTCGGGCACTCTCCTTAAGTGTTAAAAGTTGAGTTTGGTGATTGTTAGAATTTTATCAATGGCGTATAGTTTCTTTTGACGCTTACTGTACATATTTTATAAAAAAAACTTTCATAGAATTTTTTATATCCAAAATTTATTGGCATATACTTGCATATAAAAAGATTATTAATTGTATAGGGTCTTCCAACAGGGTTTTCTAAACTATGTTAGTGTTGATAACGGCCATCTGTCAAAATAGCTGTCATTTATTTAGTCTGGCTTGTCAAGCCAACATGGCCGGCCATAGACAGCAACATGTGTACACTAAAGGGCCTCTAGAGTAACTGAACCTGACCCTAGCTTGAAACTACGTCTGTCAAATTAGTTGTCATTTATTGAGTCTTCTTTGTCAAATCACCAGGGATGGATACATTATTCAACAACGCTTTCAAATTATAAAATTGTTTTATCAAAATGAGTGTTCTGTTCGCTTTACGTCGAGAAATCATCTTCCGTGATGAAGTCCATTTCTGGGATGAATGACTGCATGAACTAACAAACTGTGCAATTTGAGACGCTGCCAATCCACATGCGATCCAAGAGCATCCAATGCACTCCTAAAAAGTCAATGGCCCCGACATTAGGTCAAACGAGAGAACGACATTGATCAAAGCATCACTGCCAACGGCGAGCACTGTAAGTCCATAATTATTAAGTTCTTTTGGTCTGAACAACGTATGGTTTCAATAGGACTGAACTACGTGCCACTTTGGGTATTTTCACAAGTGATTTGTTGGCATGGTGATCTCACATGGGGGTAATGTGAACTGGTCATCGAGATCGTGCGATTTCACTCCATTAGACTTGTTGTTGTGGGGCTTTCTTGAGTCGTGTTTGCATGTAAGAAGCCACAAAACACAGAGGTCCTCAAAACCAAAGTAATTCATCAATCAAATTATCGAAAATGGAAAATTGGACATTTCGTATGCGTTCCACTTGCAACAGCCGTGACAGGCATTTAAACGATTTTATTCTGGCTGTAGTCTAATAGATAGTGTGTTGACTTATTAGACTTGAAGTCGGGGTTTGAACCTTGGCCGAGACATACCAAGCAAAACGAAATAAAAAGAAAATATGTCTTCGAGGACTTTCTCCACCTAGATTTCAGGCAAAAACTCTGAAAGTGCATAAAATTGCCAAGAAAAGCTACTGAAAAATCATTCGTTCAGAGTCGACTTTAAACTGTAAGACACGCAACTCATGGATAAAATGAACAAATGGTTGGTGTGAGAAGCTAGTTCATAAACTGTAAAGGGATGTAATGACCAATCCAGTAAGTAAATATAGGTTGACAAGCCTCAGCGCTCCTTAAAGCCAACATAACTCATATAATCGGTCATTTAAATCAAAAATTTTCCATTCAAGTGAGCCAACATTTTAAATTTTTATTGTTTCAAATTCAAAAATCTGAAGAAAAAAAGTTCCCTTAATAATTACAACTTTATCCGAAAAGAAAGTAAAACAAGAGACCAATTTTATTGCTTCTTTTACAAGTCAATCGTTTTTCTTTTTCTTGTACCCCATGTAACGAAACGAAAACATTTTTTTTTTCTAATTTCCGGTTCGTTAATTTCAAATTGTGGCTTTTTGATGTTGTTGTCAATGAAAATGTTTCTTATTTTTTTTTTTTTTTTGTTTCCTTTTTAGCTGCCATTACAGCAAGCCATTATTGTCCCTTTAAAATGTGGAAACTGTCTCAGCGTTTGCATGAAACGCTAACAAACAAAACCACAGGATGTTACAAATCAAAATTATTTTCTCTTTTCCTCTCGCTTTTTTTTTGATAATATTTGGCAGCATTATTGGTTGACAAACTTTAATTTGTTCATTATAATTTTAGGTCACATTGATGTTTTGTTTTTCATCCTTAATTAGGTTTTACTCTTGTATCCCTTTTCATTCCTTTTTTATTCCTTTTTTATTCTTTTATTCCCCTTTTATTATTTTTTGATTTCTTTTCATTTACGTTTGAACGCAATACAATGCGTTCGATTTCAAAACAAATATTTTTCCGGTCTTTATGGTGTCAAACTGTCCCTGGATTTCCGACTGCTTAATAGTTTTGCATGAGACCAACGACCAAGATTTTCCAGAACGTTTGAACGTACGCAATTTTACTTTATTGATTCCATTCCGATTTTTTTTTTTGAGGCTCGCTCTTGAAATCCAATCATCCAATCATCCATTTCTGAATTCTTTTGACTGCATCCAACCTAGCTCATCAACAATGCAATTATCAACTGAAGCAATGGGAATAGCTATGCTCTGTAACATATCAGAGATTGCGAGATACGTACTGGCCTTGACCAATTCATTAGCAATGGACTTGTTGTGTTGGGGCTTTCTTGTGTCGTGTTTGTGCCTAAGAAGCCACAAAACACAGCGGTTCTCAAAACCAAAGTAACTCATTGA
>QOCX01000251.1:30630-39444 GCA_005959815.1 Sarcophaga bullata
ACAATGAGTTCCCACAATTCTTGGGCCTTTTCGCGCAAAGCGGATTCACCCAAGCCTTCAATGGCCAAAGGTTTGATACGGAACGACAAAGAGATCTTCTTCTCTTCCTCGAGTTGTTCCTTAGTCTTGTTACGCTCCATGGCGGCGGAGGAGAGACCCAACTATAATGCGTTTAAGCATAATGACCATACACACACACATACACACACACACATACACAAATAATAGACAAAAGGACAGTTTTTTTTTTATTTTTTTAAGAGCACATTTAAGCAAAAAAAAAAAATAGAGAGAGAGAGAGAAAGAAGAAAATTCACGTGTTTTAAAATGTGTTTTTTTTTAATTTGTTTGTCATAATTAAAAGAGGGTCAAAAGCAAAAAAAGGGTTAGCACGTATTGGTTTTTTGTATTTTTTTTTTTCAATAATATTTTGGTTTGTGTATCAGTGTAGAATTAAAAGGACAAAGTGTAAGAGATAATGGAGGGATAGTCGTTATAGAAAATTATGAATTAGTAGTTGAAAAGGAAATTGAAATTGAAATTGTTATTAAGTAGACATTGTTTGTATATTTATGAACACACAAGAGTTATGAGATAGTGAGAGAGTGGTGGAGAGGAGGTAAAAAATATTGGAAAAAAAAACTTCATAAGTATGAGGAAAGATTGTAAATTGAAATAATTACCACGCCTTGATCCTTTTTGGCGATGGTAAAGTTGGGGCCCTTCTTGTCCTTGTCCTTCATGGCTTGGAGCATGGCCTGGCGTTTCTTTTCGGCCTCTTCGAGACGTTGACGCTTCTCTTCGATTTCGCGTTGTTTCTTTTCTTCAACTTCGCGAACACGGCGTTCTTCCTCTTCCTTCTTGCGTTGGGCCATCTTTTGTTCTTCTTCAGCACGGGTGACCTTACGCTTGGCCTGTTTTTCTTTGAGTTTCTTCAACTCATCCTCTTCCTTGGCTCTCTGTTTGCGCCATTCATTGATGTATTCCTTCAATTGATCATCGAGGTCAGAGCGTTTTTGATCCTGACGTTTGATGAACTCTGGATCACCCTCACCTCTGCACAAAGGAGAAAAATTTTGAAAAAAGAAAAATCCATTAATTTTTGTTTAACTTTTTTTCATTCGAATTTTAAACTATTTATTAGTGTTTGTTTTTTTTGTTTTTTTGTTTTATTTTGACAAGTTACAATTGAATTTTAATTTTTTTTTAAATTTTTTAATGTGGCTTTGGTAGTAATGAGTGATTTTTATAAGTTTTACATAAAAAAACACTGAAAAAAAGCTTTACAAAGAAAAATACAAAAACATTTACTAAAAGAACAAAAAGTACAGTTATGTTGCAAAATATGTCAAGGATTAAAAAAAAAACAATTAAAGGAAACACTGTGTCACGGTGTATAAATATTTACAACAGCTTTGTATTTTTTTTTTTATTTTTTTTTTTTCTAATAACAAATCGTTTTAACGCTTGTACGCTTCAGTTGTGTTTGTAGTTTTTAACAACGTTTGAACAGTAAGAGAGGCAAAGAAATGATGGAGAACAACAGACATGTTCTAAACGATATAACGCTTGATTTAACACGAACTTGAAAAGAGAATAATTCTCTTTTAGTAACTGTTCAAACAGGTTTAAAGAGGGTATTCACTTACAATTACAAAAAAAAAAAAACTGATTTAAATTGAAGTTTGAAGTTCTAAGAACTCAAATTTTCTTTTATTTCCTCTCACATTGTGAATGCTCCTACTATTTACAATGCATATTTTGCTTATGTTTATTTACATGGCACATGATAAACGCGAAACACTTACTTTAGCAAACAAAAAACAACGCCAGTTAAAGTTTAATACACACACATAAGCAGATTTTACAAAAATCTCTTTACTTGCACTCGACAAATTCAAACACACACGTACAATGCATACACAAAGAGAAAAATTTTTTTTTTTTTTTTTTTTTTTTTTCAAAACAAAACAATGCGACCTTATCAAGGAAAAAAGTAACTGTTTTTAATCAACTAATGGTGAAAGTTAAAGAGAATTACAGTGTAAGAGATCGAGAGAAATCACTGCCTGTGTGTGTGTGTGTGTGTGTGTTTGGTAAGTGTAAGTTAAGCTTAAAGGTATTACTGTTGTCTGCCTTGTTTATTGAAGTGTAAAAAGTGTTTAAAAAATTTTGGATAGTGTTGGTGTATGTAAGTAAGTACGTACGTAAATGTAACATGTGTGGTGAGTTTAAATAGTTTTTTTTTTATTTACAAATACATCAACAATTATTTATTAAAATGAACGCGCAATGAAGCAAATTGGGTGAGTGAATAGAGGGAATTTTTAAGAAATGAAGCTTTCTTTACTTATTTATTAAAGGGAGAGAGAATAAACAAATTTTTTGTTGTTTTTTATATTAAAAATTTGGAAAAATTATACAAAAGCTTCATTTTCAACGGGAGTTTTAAGGTTAAGTGTATTCAAAGTGTGGAAAAAGTGGAAAAAAGGTGAATAACAAATGAGCCGAAAAATAACAGAAATAATTTAAAGACTTTCACAATAAATTATTTCATGTTTATTAATTTTTTTTTTTATAAATTTTGTTTAATTTTTGAATTTTAATTTAATTTTTTTTGTTGTAGTGTAAGATGTGTTTATATTAAGAGAGGTGAAGTTGTTTTGGAGTATGGTGGGAATAATAATGGCAAGAGTTACCATGTTATTTACTATTTATGCTCAGCTTTGTTTACAACAAACGTTACAACATTAAGTGTTATTAAGGCTTAATGTTTTATTTAATTTTTATTTAATTTTTTTTTTGCGTAAACAACGTAAAAAAGTATGAAAACATCATCAATACACTTACTCGGCTGGTGTCTGAGGTGGTTTTCTATACAACACAACACAATTTTATTTTGTGGTGAAATTGTTTGTTTAATGATGATGGTGAGTGTTTTTATTTGTTTGTGTATTTAACGACGTTTTAGCAAAAAAATATTTGAAATTGTGAAGAAAAAATTTTTTTAAATTAAAATGTGCAAAAAATCGTTTTAATTTTTTTATTTTTTTATTATTATTATTTTTTTTTTTTGTTTTTTTTATTCCATTTAACACCCCAAATGATTTTTTTTTAACAAAACACACAAAACATTTTTAACAAAAACAATTTTTTTTTTGGTTTTTCGTATATAAAAAGAAAGAAAAAAAAGAAGAAATTTTTTTTGATTAAAAAAAATTTTTGGAGAAAAAAAACTTTTTAAAAACGAACTAAAAAATCTAAGCAAAAATTTTTGTTCCAGGCAAGATATAAGATAAGATTTTTTTCTGAAATTATGGTTTATTTTTTACAAGTGAATTGTTATGAGAATTATAATTACAGAAGAATTAAAAGAAAATATCGTGGTATTATATATTTTACAAATTCAAAAAAGATCATCTTAAATTATTAAAAAATAATAAAAAAAATTTTGTAAATAATTTACTAAGGTTCTGTCCTTGGGTACTGTGTTGACAATTGTTGAAGTACTTTTTAGTATTTGAAAGTACTTTTAAATACTTTTTACCAGCTTAATTAGTGCCATAGTCATTCTTAAAGTCGACATAAAACATTTAATGGAAAAGTTTTAGTACCTTTTATTGATAAAATTACTGACGGCCTATTTACATTACTTGTTTTGCACTTTTGCGAATTTAGAAAGGTAGCAGTTTTTATTACGTAGCTAAGGTACATTCTTAGTTTTTGTTTACTGGTTAATTTACTAATGGCATATTTAAGTATGTGTTTAGTACTTAATTTATTGCCATAAAATTATTTGAAATTGGAATAGTACTTTTTTAGAGTTCTGACATAGATTTCATAGTACAAAGTACCCTTTTAGTAGCTTGCAAAAAATTTTCAGTGATTAATTTATTTGAAACATAACTTTTAAAGTAAAAATAGTACCTTTTTTAATTTTAGCATGCTCTTTTTAATACTTAGGTACTTTTTTTTTGGTACTTATGTACACACAAAAATATTTCACCAGAAAAAGTAACAATTTTATGGAGTGCCTACGTTTATTTACTAAAGTACCTTTTTGGGTACTTTTTTATGGCCTATCAAAATTTTTGTTTTTTTATTATTTTTAATAATTTAAGATTTCTTTTTTTTTCATGAGCTATTTTAAATAAATTTTTTGCTTAGATATGGATTTTGTTTTTAGAAAAAATTAATTTTTTGTTTTCTTTTCAAGAATATAAACTTTTAACCCATTGTAGCGTTTTTTTTTTAAAGTTCAGAACTTGTATTACTTACTTCCTGAAATTATACAGAAAAAAGGAGAAGAAAAAAAAAGAGAAAAACAAACAATATGAAATAAAAGATGTTCAAGATCTTTTAAAAATGTACAGGAAATTTTGGATAGATTTATACAACAACGAATCCATAAAAGCCAGGAAGAAGAAGACAAATTATACGGATTGAAACCAATTTTGTGTGGTTAAATAAGGGTTTAAAAGGGTTTAGAATTTAGAAAAAAATTTTGTTTTTGATTTTTGAAAGACTTTGTTGGGTTAATTGAAACTGTAGTTTACGCTTAAATTTTTTTTGGGGGGGTTTTTTGGTTTAAAACTGTTACGCTTTAAGGTTAAAAATTAGGCTTAGGATAAAGATTTGATAGGAATTGAAAAGAAAATATACTTACGTCTCCTCTTTGACCTCTTCGACAACCTCCTCCTCCTCTTCGGAACTGCTTTAAGGTATTTAAACGTTTTCATTTAAGGGAATACAGTTTTCATTCACATTATGACAACACACAACACAATAACAATAAAACAAATACAAAATTTTGTTTCGTTTCGTTTCGTTTCGTTTTTTTTTTTTATCAATTTGGCAACCATTTGTAACGGTTTTTAACGGTTTTATTTATTGTATTGATAGATCATTGAGTGAAAGAGACACAGGTGGTTGTGGTTGGTGGTTGGTGGTTGATAGTGGTAGTGGTTGGTGGTGGATGATGATAGAAAACAGAGTTTACAGGTTGGTGTTGGTAACAAGAACACAGGTATAGTTTTTGTTTGGTAATGTGGTTAAAGGGAAAACGTATATGAAAAAGAAAACATAATAACTTTAAAATATTGTACAAAAATAATTGAAAAAAAAATAATAAAAACTGAAATAAAAATATTTTTTTTCCTTCCGTCCGTCGTACTCTTTTTTTATTTATAAACCCAAACAAGCTTCTCATTTCTTTTTAACTATTTTTATATTAAAAAAAAACTAAAAGAAATATTTATTTATTACATATACACACAATTTTTTACATACAATACAGTAGTATTAACAAATATTTACACAAAAATCATATGGAAAAATGAAAAAAAAATATATATGTAAACTTCAACCGAAATATGTAAATTTACTACCCGAACTAACGGTAGTTTAAAATTTTTTTAAATAAATATCGTTGGTATAACAAAAAAATCCTTTATAAAACATAAAACAACAACAGAGAAAGAATTCTGTGGGAAAAAATTGTACAAGAACAAAAAAAAAAACAAACATTGATTGTGACAAGAGTTAATGTGTTGTATTGTGTATAAAACATCTTGTTTGGTTGTAATTTATTTATTTATTATACGAGTAAAGTGAGTGTTTCAATATCAATATTAAAAAAAAAAGAAAATTTACAATAAAATATCACTTCATCTAATAGGTCTGTTCATGTTTGTTTATGTTGTTGTTGTTGTTTTTTATTTATCTTTATTGATTTTATACAAAAAAAATTTTTTTCTATTTTTATACTTACGTGTACTCCTCATCGTCGGACATGGTTATGGTTTGGGATTATAAAAACCTGAAAAGAATTTAAAAAAATGAAATTTTTAATAAAAAAAAATTGTAAAAGAAAATTATTGCTTAAAAATAATAAATATGGATGAAGAACCAGCTGTAATTTATTTATTTTTCTTTTATTTTTCTACTAAAAGGTACGAAAAATATATATAAAACTTTACTAAATACAATAATTTTGTAATATAATAATAACAATAATTTTTCTACAATTTTTTTAATAATTTTTTTATTATTATAATCTCTACCCTACTTTATTTATTGAATGATTTTAAGGTAATAATTTTTTTAAAATTTAATGTTCATCTCTGATGCCTAATTCTATTCTTTTTTCATAATCTTCCATAAGTTTAATGTAAAATGATACTAATTTTTATTTTTTTTTTCATTTTTTATTATTTTTGTTTTAATATTGTTATCTCTTTCCTATTTTATTTATTCAATGATTTTAAATTAAATTTTTAATATTTAAATTTCTTCTCTCGTATTAAATTCTATTATTTTAAATTTTCTTTTTTTCATAATTTTATTTTTTAATAATACTAACCCTATCCTACGTTATTTATTTATTTAGAAATTTTTTTATCATTAATTTTCTTCGCTTGATACCAATCTGTGTTTAATTTTTTATTTTTTTTCATAATTTTTTTAATATTGGAATCCGTACACTATCTTAATTATGAAATTTTAAATAAAATTTTAAATTTAATTTTTTAATTTTTATTTTTTTTTTTTTTTTTTTTGATACTACCGTACTTTATTTATTTTAACATTTTTTATGAGTTGAATATAATATTTTTTATTTTTTTAATTCTTTTTCATAATCTCAATTTTTTATGTTTTTAATACTACTATTCCTATCCTGCTTTATTTATTATTAAATCTTCTTTTAAGTTAAATATAATATTTTTTATTTATTTAATATTTAATTTCCTTTCCCGATACCAAATTTTATTATTTTTTTTTTAATTTTTATATCATAATCCTAATTTTTAATTTTTTTGTTGTTTCTATCCCTACCCTGCTTTATTTATTTATACAATTTTTTTTTATAAGTTTAAAGTAATAATTTTTTTATATTTGATTTTCTCATTTCTATTTTTTTTTAATATTTTTTTATTTTTACCATTCCTACCTAAGTTTTTTATTTTTAATTTTTTTTTATAAGTTTAATATAATTTTTTTTATGTAAATTTCTTATCTGATTCTCAATTTTATTTTTTTTTTTTTAATAAACTTTTTCATAATATTTTTCTTATTTTTTAATATTAACATCCCTACCCTGCTTTAATTATTTTTAAAAATTTTTTATAAGTTCAATATAATATTTTTTAATTTTTAATATTTCATTTCCTTCTCTGATAACAAATTTTAATTTATATTTTAATTTTTTTTCATAAGCTTTTTTTAAATATTACTATCCCTACCCTGATTTAGTTTTTATTAAAATTTTTTTATAAGTTTAATATAATAGTTGTTATTTTTTAATATTTCATTTCCTCCCCTGACACTAAATTTTGTTTATTTTTTTCTTAAATTTTTTAAATATTTTTTTTCTTTTTAATTATTGTTTAACAACTTTAATCTAATAATATTTAAAATTTTATTACAATTCCTTTTTAATTTTTCAAACAAAAAAATCGAATAAAAAATTCATTGTTTCCTACTTTTTTTAATATAAAAATTATTTTTAAAAAATTTCTATAAGTAAACAAAAGTTAAAAATTTAAAAACATTTTTCAAATCTTTCAAAGATTACGCATTGTATTCTATAATAATAGAAAACAACAACAAAACACAAATATGTTAAGCATAGAAAAATGTGTCTCTACGGTAAAACCTCGGCATATAAAAATTCTTCAACAATATTTATATGCCAACACACCTACATCTACAATAGAAAAAAAATCTGTACTTGTATATAAAAATAAATCGAGGTGGTAAAAAGCATATAAGGAGGTGGTCTTATACGAAATATTTCTTTAAACATACGTTTTTATATATGTATGTATGTATATGTAGTTATGTATATGTATATGTATATGTATATAAACATGAATGTATACTAAAATTATTTTTCAAAATTAATAGTTTTGAAATATTCATACATATGTATGTATGTATGTATGTATACATAGATTTCCTTTCTATTTGTTTTTGTTTTTAAAAATTCTTATTTTTATAAATTTATAAGAATGTATGTATGTGTGTGTTTACGTGCATAAATAGTGTCATAATTTCTCTCTTATTGAGTAATACACCTAAAAAAAATATTTTCGGTTTTTTACAAAGAGTGAGAGAAAGAGCGAGAGAAAAACAGTTTAACATGTACAGTTTTTTTTTTGTTTTTTCTTTTTGTGTGCTTTTTTGTTCAAATGTATTGAAATTTTCTTAGCAACAACAAGCAAACCAGCATTAGCAATATGTTTTGATTGTTTTTATAAATTTAAAAATAGATCGTATTAAATTTCCAAGAGAGTATTTTTCTATGTGTTTACCACGAGAGCAAGAGAAAGCTTTTTAGCGTATTTGTTGGTTACCTTGGCACTAATACATTTACACTGTTTTAAAATATTAGACATGTTAATACCGAAATATTTTAAGTGTGAGTAGATTTTGTACAAAAAAAATGTTGTTTTTTTTTTGTTTTTCTTCTTCTTTTTAATGGGTGGGTGGTGTTTATAAAAAGAAATATTAAAAGCTGCTGAGGGAATATACAGAAATTTGAAATAGAAGAACCGTTTTTCTGTTTCTGTTATTAAAATAACCTCAATATAATAAAGAAAAATATGGGCAAGGAAAATTTTAAAGAAAACTCAAGATTTAATATGGAATTTATGAACGATTTTTTAAACAAAAAAAAAAGGAATTTAAACATGATAATAATATTTCCTTTTTAATTTTTAGAAAATATTTGAAAATATAATTTTTTTTTTAAATTTATAAGGAAAAAAATTTTTTAAAATTTAAACATGATTTTATTTTTAAAATTTTTAATTA